>JANHFX010008371.1:0-12877 GCA_027560015.1 Chloroceryle amazona
AGCAGCTTAGGGCTGTGGCCATGTTTGTAGGGTGATGAGTGTCCCCTTTTCTCCTCCTTTTTCTTCCCAGTATCTCCAGCAAAGAGCTGACCGAGCTCATAGAGCGCCTGCAGAAAAATGCCGACCAGGTGGAGAAAAACATCGTGGAGACCGACTCCCGAATGCAAAATGTAAGCGAGTGATGGGACTGCGAACACGGGCTCCCCCCAAACAGTCCTGTACCCCCTGCTCCCTCCTACCACTTCCCTTCCCTCTCCTCTCCTCTGGCACAGTCTGCAAGGGAGGGATGCGTGGGTTCCCTTGGCTTGTGGGAAGGAGGTGGGAGGATGTAACAGGCAACAGGACCCCGAAATTCATCCCTACCCAGGGACGTGCACTCCTGGATGTGCATAGAGGCAGGGAGCTGGGATAGAGGAGAAGGGGCCTGAATTATCCTCCTCTTCCCCAAAGGTACAATGTATCCCGAGAAGACACAGCCCCCTGGCCACAGCCTTTCCTCAGGGCTAATACAGGCAAGGGGAAAGCGAAATACATCACCCAGATGACAGGACGTGGCAGAGCTGCTGCCCATCTCTGGTCCCCTGGGACAGCGTGGCAGGATGACCTCTCAGATTGCATTTATTTTCCCCCTCATGACCCTTCCTCCCTCTCTCTGCCTGCCTAGGACTTGCACAAGATCAAGGCATGCCAGCTAGCGCAGTACAAGGAGCTGACGGCTCAGAAACTCACCGAGTCCGACAAGCTGCTCTATGTGCTGGATGGGGATGCAGCCATCGCCCGGCACATGAAGCACCCCCAGGGTGACATGATCACAGAAGAGTGAGTACCTGGTAGGGGAAGACCTGTCCCCAGGGTCCTGCTTGCAGCTGGCGGGTCACCAAGAGCTCCTCTGTATCCCACTTCTCATTAAGGTGTGCAACCATCCTTGGGCACAGGCAGAGCGAGGACAGCTGCATGCCCACTGATGATGTGGGTGGGATCTGCCTGCTGGGCAGACAGACCACACTCTCCCCCAGTCCTGGCCTGCCCTGAGCTGTAAGATGTGGAACCTTTGCCCTCTCCCTCCCCAGCTGATTGCACAACGTGGCTGCTGCCAGCCTGTCTGGTAGCACTGAACTTGCTGAGGTCTCCTAAAGACAGCCCCCCAGTTCCATGGGGGCCTGGGAGAGGATCACTGATGCTAATTCTGGCCCATGCCCACACCCTCCATTCACCTTTCATCCCATCCTCATTTTTCCCTTCCCACAGCATCCGGCAGCTGAAGGAACGAGTGGCAAACTTGCGTGTGAAACATGACCAGATCTATAACTTCCCCCTGCAGCATATTGAGCCCCAGGTCAACTGGTCAACAGTGATCGAGGAGAAACAGGTACCAAGGGGACCATCAGTGCCACTGCCTGGCCAGTAGCACCAGCAGGGCAGGACCTCATGCGTCTCCCGATGGAGAAACACACTCTTGGAAACCTTCTTGGCAGCTTTCTCTTGGCAAAGAGCATAGGAAGGAAGGGGGTTGCTGGGTGGCAGGGGAGGGTGCAGAGGTGATGTGTCCCATCAAGCCAGATGCTGTGGCACCAGGAACTGGAGCTCAAAGTGACACTGCTGGCAGAGGCTGGGCTAAGGAAAAGCTCCAAAAGATTGGGGGCCATGGGGGAGCACACCAGCTCAGCCTTCAGGAGATGGGCTCCTAGGCTCAGCCTGGCCACTGACCTCCTGGCTGAGGTTAGGTAAACCTCTGCCCTTCTCTATCAAAGGATGGAGACCACTCTCTCTCTAGGCAACATGCTCCAATGCCCCACTGTCCTAAGAGTGGAAAAGCTTCTCGTCATACCTGGTCTGCTATTCCCCTGTTTCAAATTTACACATCTCACCTTTCTACCACACACCACTTTACAGAGCCTAGCTCCATATTCTCAGCAACCTTATAGGAAGGATGTTGTTAGGTCCCCACAAAGCCTTCTTCTCCCTAGGCTGAGCAAACCTCAGTCTCTCCTCTTGGGTCCTTGCCTTGGCATCCCGTCACTACCTGCTTTGGGCTCTACTCCTCACCCCTTATTGTTTATTTTATCCCACTCGATATGCTCTTACAGACAGAAAAGGGTTAAAACTCCCAAACTGGCTTTCCCATAGCAGTCCTCCAGCAAAGTGGATTTCACTTGTGTGCTTCTGGGCACCAGCAGAGCCTGTCCGAGCCCAGCTCCATGGCCACCTCCAAGAGAAACTTCCTAGGTCTTAGTCACCCCATCCCATTCTCCCATCACTAAACCCAACTCCTCTGTGCCGCAGGATGCGTTAAGCAGCAAGGGCTTCGGGACCGACCTGCCACTGGTCAACAGCCAAGTAGAAGAGCACAACATCTTCCACAATGAGGTCATGGCCATCGGCCCACACATCAAGGAGGACAACAAGGTCAGCTCTTCTGCCCCTCTCCCTGCTGCTCCGTAGGGTCAGCCCTGTCTTGAGCCATGGATGAAGGTGAGGGCATCTCACCATCCAAGCTGCTACAGCCTGGAACAGGCTGGGTTGGTGCCCAGATCCACTCCTAACCGCAGAGCTCAGCGCCATACACCAACTCTAGATTTATAATGAGGCAATCCCCATAAACCCCTCTCCACCATCAAGCCCCTGCCAGACTACCGCTCTCCAGCAGCATGCTCCTAACTCTTGCCTTGCTCTGTTTCCAGGAATACATGAGCGACTTCCAAACCAAATACCAGAAGCTGCTGGTAAGAGAACACAGGGATCCTGAGGGCAGAGCTTTTTGGCAAGGGCCCCTTGCCAGTGTGGTCAGACACCCCCAGGGGACCCAAGGAGAGCAGCTTTGGGCTGAACTCTCCCCTCTGACCCTTCCCAGGCCGGATCACAGCAGCGCCAGCAGGATCTGAACTCCTTGCAGGACTACATGCAGCGCTGCACCAACAAGCTCTACTGGCTGGATCAGCAGGCAAAAGACAGGACCCATTACGACTGGAGTGACCACAACTTGGACTACCCCAGCCGGCGCCGCCAGTACGAGGTCCGTGCATGCTCACTTGCAGCCTGGCCTGGCACTGGCTGGGGGCTTTGTGACAAGGGAGGTGGGCACAGAGCTAGGGAGCAGGCTGGGGATTGGACAGGGGCAAAAAGCATCGCTTCGCCCATGCCTCAGTTTCCCCCACTCCATCATGAAGTGCTTTGAGATGTACAGATACTAGTATGTGGATAATAAGGTTAATCCATACCTCCTGACAAAGATAGGATGAGGAAGCTTAACAGCTCCCTACTCCTTCTTCTCCTCCTCCTCCTCCTCCTCTCCCTTACCTTAGCAGCCGCTTGGCAAGGGTCCTATCTTAAGCAACATCTGCAAGGGAAGGAAAAGTGAAAGCTGCAGTGGGGGAACATCACACTTTCTGTCTTGTGGAGCTGTTCAGGCCCTTTCAGAGTAGTTCAGTCCCAGGACACAGCCAGGGTCCCCCTCTTTTTGCATGAGCATCAGTATCTTGCTTCTCTCCATCTAGAACTTCATCCATCGGAAGCTGGAGGAGAAGGAGGAGGCCATCAACAAGCTGCATGCGGATGGAGATCACCTGCTTGCCCAGAATCACCCTGGGAAGAACGCCATCGAGGTGAGCATCAGGGATGGGTTCAAGCTTACCCACCCACCCCAGAGCTCAGGGAACTTGCCCAGCCCTTCTCAAGGGTGGGACCTGGTGCCAGTGAGACTCTCGACTTCCTGGAATGCCAAGTGGGAAAAAGTCTCCTTCACCTGCAAGTGTGTAAACACTGTTGGAGGAGCTGAGATAAACCTAAGGAGCTCTTCCCATCTTCCTCATTCCTGTGGTGATTACCCTGTGCTTGCCTCCATAAGACAGATTACGGTGGCAAGTTCCATCTTCCATGGGAAGATGGACATAAGGCCACAGGATTTGCCACCTCCTTACACCCAGCTCCCTGCTCCCATCAGAGCATCCCAGCTTTGAACTATTTCTCCAGTATTCCCATCCTAGCTTTGACTTGAGAGCATCTGGGTGGCTTCAGAGGCAGCCAAGGAGCTGTTTGCTCAAGATGGAAACCGGTACTTTCTGGTGGGCCGCTCAGGCTCACCCTTACCATAGGGCATCCCGCTAAAGCCCACCTCCTACCCCTATGCTGCAGGCTCACATCGAGGCCGTGCACGCTGACTGGAAGGAGTACCTCAACCTGCTCATCTGCGAGGAGAGCCACCTGAAGTTCATGGAGGAATTCCACAAGGTACCAGATCCCCAGGGACAACAAGAGACCAAGTTGTTCAAGAGTAGCTGCTGAGCTGCAGGAGATCTCAAAATACAACTCAACCCCTGCTGCTCTGGAAACAGGGTAGAGGCAGTTAAGCCCTGTAATTTACGAGTCTTTTAAGGCTAGGAGGACCACCTTGAGCTAATAGAAGACAAGTCATAATTGCTCAAGAACCAAAGGTCAATAATTGCTTGGCCTAAGCATGACTTGCAGAAAGCACCTGCTCCGACCCCAAGGCTCAAGAGCCACAGCCTGGCTTTGGCATGCTTGTCTGCAGGACCATGGAAGTATCTCTCAGAGGTACCTCCCCCTCTAAACAAGGCAAGGGGAGATGTTGCATGCTCCCCTTGGAAGCAGAACAGGTCCAAGTGGGGAAATGACACCTGCAGAAAGCTGAGCTGTCTCCCTAGGGAGCTCTGTTCAAAAGCTCAGCACCCCAGCTGAGCTCAGCAGACAAACGTCTGCTGGATAAACTGCATCCAACAGCCAGAGAGGCTCTGCTAGGGAGCAGGTCAGGCTGGATTCCTCTCCCACAGCCCGGGCATGTTGATGACAATGTGATGAGTCTGTTGCCAAAGCTGAACTGTGGTGCCCAGCCCAGGCAGTGCCTTTTGTGGGTATCTGCCAGAGAATAACTGCCCCAGGAGGTGGTTTGTGTATGGAACGGTTTGGCTCTGCCTTCTCCTCGGCACTGGCAGTGGAGACACCACGCACCGTTGTGATGCTACCCAAGTGAAATAAAATTGAGGGCAGGGAAAAGTGGAATTTAACAATTCTTCAGGAGAAGATCATGAAATAAGCTTCCCCTGGTTGTCTTTCCCCTAGCTCTGCTCTCCTGAGCACAGGAAAGAGCGATTCCTCAGCTTTGTCTATGTTCTTGGTGTTCAGATGCCCATCGTGGCTCCTGGTAGTTGTCCCTGCTCTAGGCAGTGCGAGGACCAGGGTGCTGCTGTGGCTCTGCTCCATGTTTCAGCAGGACCCTCTCTCACAAGAGACTTTGCCTCTCTGCAGTTTCAGAAAGACACTAAGGATGCCCAGGAGCTCTTGAAGAAAGTGGATGCAGACCTGGACCAAAAATTCAGCCCAGAGTTCAAGGACAGATACCAGCTGGAGTCTCTCCTCCGGGAGCTGGATGTGAGTATTGGTGCAGGCAGGACCACAGGGGAGGCAGCAGCAGGAGCCAGTGTCCCTGTGGCACTGATTTAGGGACATCCCTACTGGTGCAGACATCTAGTACAGCTTCCAACATGGCAAGCAGCAGGACCATGCTGCTACCTCCCTTTGCCCAGCCTTCACCTGGCTCTTCCTTCCCCTCTAGCTAGAGATTGCCTCTCCCATAGCAACGTAATTGCTCACTGGGCTGGTTTTTATTTGTTCTCTCATTGAGCTAGTGCTCATTAAGGGCGGGAGCGTAATTAGACCTGCTGCCAGAGGAGGTTGTGGAACTTGCTGTGCTGCTGAGAGCTGGGCTGCAAGATTGCCCACTTGGGAAGGGCTGTGCTCAGCCAAACCACTGGCCCAGCCCAAGCTTAAACCCAATCCCAAGCATGCTGCAGCAGGCCCCAGTGATGCACATGTTCTGGGACAGCCAATAGAGTCACAGAATGGTTGGAAGGGACCTTAAAGCTCTTTTAGTCCAACCCCCCTGCAGGGAGTAGGGCCATCTGCAACTAGAGCAGGTTGCTCAGACCCCCAGCCAACCTCACCTGGAATGGTTCCAGGGATGGCACATTTACGGCTTCTCTGGGCAACCTGGGCCAGGGTCTCACCACCCTCACAGTGAAGAATTTCTTAAATCTAATCCTTTCCAATCCCTAACATTCTGTAAATCCACTCTCCTTTCGTGAGAGCTGTCCTATCACACTCAAGCCCTACAGGATAACCCCCATGACCGCTAGAAAGAGAGCAGCTGACCAAGAGCCTTTTCATGGGGCTCTAATTAGAGCTAATAGCTGGGAACAGGGCTGTCCATTAACATGCAGCCAGGCAGATGCTGACCATGGGGACCATCACTGCCTGGTAGCTCGTGCCAAGGCATGGCAACGCACAGGGATAATGCCAGATCTCAGCCTGGCTGAAAAAGTAGGCAGGAGAGGGCAGGAGCATGAGGTGTAGAAACCCAGCAGCTGCAGAGCAGGACCCAGGAGCCATTTTCACCAGCATAAGCACAAGCAGAGCCACAGTCTCTGTCCCAGCACCATTGGTACAAGCTGCTGCCCAGCCCTTACCTACAAGCTTGATCTTCCTCTTCCCACATTTCCCTACTGGTTTTGGTTGTTACACTGTGCTAGGACCAGGAGAAGGCCTTGGAGAAGTATGAGGTAGTGGTGAAGTCCCTTCAGGAGCGCAGCCAGCAGGTCCTGCCACTGCGGTACCGCCGTGAGCCGCCGCTCCAGCCTGTCCCTGTGGAGGCTCTCTGTGAATATGAAGGCGAGCAGGTACCATCTCCCTCATCCCATCAGCAATGCAGAGGTGTTGCTGGGGCCCATCTCCTTGGGTGGTCACTGGGGATGGAAGAAGCACCTGGGGTAGGAGAAGTTTTTGCCAGTGCCCAAGCGGCAAAGTCTCCCGCAGCTGGGGACAAGGCAAAGGTCACACTTGCCCCGGTGGGAGAGCAGGTTTTGCAGCTCAGGAGGAGCAGTGTAGGGGGCATCTGGGGGAAACGCAGCCTCAGCATGTCTGTCACACACCCTGCAGGAGGTTGCGACAGCCTGGCTCTGTCACATTCCCACACTCCCTGCACTGGGATGGTGAAGATGTCCAGGCATGTTTCTGATCAAAGAAACTCACACCACCATCACCAGCACAGTCCCAGCAGACACATCTGCATCCCACCATCCCAGTATCAGTCTTTGCAGGACTGATGGGTTGGGTTGACCGAAGGGATGGGACAGCAAAGCTGGCAGGCACCACAGGAGCACCATGGCACAGAGAGGAGCAAGTGGCTCTGTCTGACTCAGACGCCTGCCTCTCTGAAAAGGAGAAGCCACAGCACAGCCTGGGAAGTGCCTTCTCATCTCTGCCCCAGTGGGAATTTGCTCACAGGAGTTGTTGCAAAAGAAGCAATGGCTTCAAACCTGCAAGCTCAGAGTAGGTGGAGCAGGCACACGAGTTTATTGCAAGCAACAGGCACTTTGAGAGCGAGTGCCAAGAGAAGGGATTGGGGTTTATGCTGGTCCTCCCTCCCCACAAGCGTGGCTCCCTGGGTTTGCTGGTGTGGATAGAGCAGGGTGGGTGGTGTGTCCTGACCTGCTGCTGTGACCGGTTCCTGTCCCCCAGGGCCAGATAAGCCGAGGAGCCCACTACACCCTGCAGAAGAACAGCGGAGACATTTGGGAAGTGGCAGACAGCTCAGGAGACAAGATCAATGCCCCAGGGGTCTGCTTCATGATCCCCCCGCCTGACCCAGAAGCGATAGCTCTGGCAGACAAGTACGTGCCCCCGAGTATGCCATGCTGGACCCTCCTGCTGCCTCAGCAGCCTTTGCCTCACCTTCACCAGCCCAGGCCATGCTCCCAGCGCTGATGGGCCTCCTGCCCCAATTCCTGCAGCAAAGCTGTGCCTGCTTCAAGCCTCAGGCTTCTTCCAGGAGGGATTCCTGCTCCCTCCTGCTTGCACACAAGATCCCACCTGGCAAAGTGGGGCCAGCTCAGAGCCATCCAGGTCTCCCCTCTTCTGGGGGACCATTACAGCAGGGGGAGCTGCCCACCCCTCCCTCAGCAGGCAGGTACCTGCCTTTGCTGCCTCTCCCCTGCTCTCACCCCTCCAGTGAAGACACTGCCCTTTAGCAGTCTAGGATGGAGGTGCCTCTCCCCAACTTGCTTCACAGGTGCCTCAAGGGGCCTGGTCCCACAAGCCCCTCCAGAGCTGCACCATCCTTCCTGGAGCAGCACTGTAGCAGTGGAGGGTCCAGGGGCCTGGCTCTGACCTCACGCCTCTGCTGTCTCCATTTCACAGAATTGCCGATCAGTACGTGGCCGTGAAGGAGAAGACTGCCAACTGCAAGAACATCCTCCAGCAGCGCTACGAGGGGCTGAAGGCAGACAGCATTGGAGGTGCGGCTCTGGAAGGGCACCTTGGGGCTTGCCCCTTCCTGAGCACAAACTTTGGTGGCCCATCTTAGGGGAGACGTCACTGAGAGCTTCCAATTTCCAGGGGTCCTGGGGACCACAGTGTTGGGATGTGTGCAGAGGCAGAACAGCCAGGCTGCAGTCACAGGAGGCAGGGCTCAGGGAGTGGAGGGGAATATGGGTTTTGCACTTACCAGTGGGACTGAGCCTAGTTCCAGCTTCCAACTGGTTTTAACCTGGTCACTCCTCATTATGCAGATGCTGCATCGGTTCGGGGGCGCCAGCTTCTGGCAGGGCTGGACAAAGTGAACAGTGACCTGGACAAGCAGGAGAAAGCGATAACAGCAAACCTCCGTCCGCCGCTGGAGCAGAGCCGGGCTGTGCAGGACAGCACTGAGCGCTCCAAGGACCTGAAGGTACAGGGCTGTGGAAGCAGATGGATGGTGTAGTACAGGGACTGTGCTCCCAAGGGGTCTTCAGAGTGGTCCCCATGATGCTGGGTGCTATAAGTGCTCCCTGAGCCTGGGAGTACACAGGGATGGAATGATGCTCCCAGCAGAGATGGGGAGCAGCCCTCTGAGCAGCCTGAGAAGACATAAACCCTTGCCCAGCTTGGTCATGGAAAGGTTGAACGGGAGAAAGGTGATGGCTGCAGCGTGAGGAAGAGATGGGAGCCCTCAGGTTTGGATCCTGTCCTTATTCTGAGCACATCGGGGATTTTAACTTTGCCACCAGCATCACCAGCTCAGAAAGGAGCAGGAAAACAAGTATAGATCAGGGACCTGCTCTGCTAAGCTCCAGTGCTGGCAGCATCCTGCACCTTTCTTCTCCTTCATAGCCCTAATTAAGACAGGCTCCATGCCACAAACCTCCCTTGGTTTAGGAGGAAGTTGAGGTCCTGGTTACATCACCTGCCGAGGGCTGTGTCAAAATCCAGGTGCCACCACAAGTGAAAGCAAATTGCTCCAACTGCCTGCAGCGCTTTGATGTCCAGGCAAGAACACATCTGTCAGGAGCCCAACAATCCAGATAAGTCCAGCACATTTCTGACAGGACTAGAGCAGGTGGGAACCACTGTCCAGACAGAGCTGCCTTGCTCAGGGCTAGCCAACCTACCCCAGAAGAGAGACAAGTCAACAGAAAATCAATAGAAAATATCCTTTTGTCCTCTACACTACAGAGCTGAAAGGCACCTGCCATCAAACACAAGCCCTTAGCCCTGCTCTCCCTTCTCACCCCGGACAGCTGAGGGGCAGCTTCTTTGTAGTCATGAGGTCCTAGTTCAGTTGCTATAAAGGCCTTATTCCTACTGCAGAACATCACCAACGAGGTCCGCCGCATTGACCCTGAGAAAACCAGGAAGATCCAGGAGTGCGAGGTCTTCATTGAATCTGTGCCAAACACCGGCAGCGCTACCTTGGTAAAGAACAAGGTGGAGAATACCAACAAGAAGTATGACCGCGTGGTCCAGCTGCTCAGTGCTGCCCAAGAGAAGTAAGTCGTGGCTTGAGCCTGGTGTAACGTGGGATCCTGCTGGAGATAGGTGCAGCCGTGCTTAAAAACCTTTTCTCTCCTCTCCATACAGAGTTGAGGTGGCCACGCACCTCGAGAAGAGCCTCCAACAAGGCCGAGACCTGCTGTCTACCTACGAGAACAAACTGGTCATAGACGACACTGTGCCAGAGGATTTGCGGGTCATAGACCGTAAGAAAGAAGAGCTGCTGGTGAGTGTTTTCTCTGGCCATTTTTTCACCCTATTGACATGCTCCACATACAAAATCACTTCCCAAAAGCTGAGGTAATTGCTGCTCAACTCAAAAGCTCAAATCAGTTAATAAATGGATGGCCTCTCTCAGCTGGAAATGAGACCTTATACTACCCACAGTAATCCCCACCAACTTTAAATGCAAACCCTTCCCATCCCCACACCAGAAACCCAGCAATGCAGAGGTCTCATACTTGAAAGAGGTGGACCTAGCAAGGCTTTGAGAACAGTTACTGCTATGAAAAGCTACCAGCCAAACCTGGCAATCCTTCTGCTGTAGGAAGGCCAGGAACTGGCTAGGCCAGAAATTTCTGCTCTTCTTCAGCTTTTCCATTAATTCCCCAAGTTCAGACTAGCATGCAAAAGCATTCACAGCTCCTGGAGCTGTTGCACTGGTGGGAACAGGTTTTTTGCATGGGGAGCACCAAATATTTTGCACAGTGTGCTTGCTCTTAAAGGTGTAGAAGTGGAGAAGGGACCGGGTTCTGGCTTTTGTCTCCATCAGCATTACCAGATGGCTCTGCTCTTCCAAGCCTCTGACTGCCTTTTCTCCACAGCTTGTAGCACTACCGTAGCTTAGCCATGCCTTGGCATAACAAGTCGATTATGAGCCAGCAATGTGCCCATGTGGCCAAGAAGGCCAGTGGTGTCCTAGGGCGCATTCAGAAGAGTGTGGCCAGCAGGTTGAGGGAGGTTCTCCTCCCCCTCTCCTCTGCCCTAGTGAGACCACCTCTGGAGCACTGGGTCCAGTTCTGGGCTCCCCAGTTCAAGAGAGACAAGGAACCACTGGAGAGAGTCCAGCAGAGGCTACGAAGGTGCTGAGGGGACTGGAGCATCTCTGTGCCCAGGAAAGGCTGAGAGCCCTGGGGCTGTTCAGCTGGAGAAGAGCAGACTGAGAGGGGATCTGATCAATAGCTAAAGGGTGGGGTGCAAGAGGATGGGGCCAGACTCTTGTCAATGGTTCCCAGCAAAAAGGACAAGGGGCAAAAGACACAAATTGAAACCCAGGAGGTTCCATGTGAACAGGAGGAGAAACTTCTTTGCTGTGAGGCTGTTGGAGCCTCGCCCAGGCTGCCCAGAGAGGTTGTGGAGTCTCCTTCTCTAGAGAGATTCCAAACCTGCCTGGACACTGCAATCCTGGGTCCTCTGCTCTGGGTGACCCTGCTGGATGGAGCAGGAGGGTGGCACCAGATCATCTCCAGAGGTCCCTTCCAACCCACACCATGCTGGGATTCTGTGATCCTCTGAAGCTCCAGTGCAGTTGCTGGAGTTGATAGGGAACGGTGATAAAATCCTGGTGTGTGTTTAACCCTGGACAATCCCTCTCTCCTGTTTTTCTGCAGGCAATGGGCACAGAGCTCCAATCCAAGAAGTTCCTGCTCAATGAAGCAGAGCAGAACTTGCTAAGGACAAAGTCATGCTCCAACACCCTGGCCAGCAAGTTCCAGGAGCACTGCCCTGACATTGAGCGGCAGGAAGCTGAGCTCTACAAACTCAACCAGCGCTTCAACAACCTCAGCAAGCAAATCGACCACAGGTGAGACAGTATCGAGCTAGGACTGGACCAACCCGGAGAGGTGGGATATTTACAGTGGAGCTGGAATCACGCTGAATCTGGAGGAGGTGTAACACCTTCATGGGAATGAGAGAGAGCTAAGGAGGAAGAGAGAGAGGCTCCTGGCACATGTCCCAGCACTCCTGGCTGGGTAGATGGGGGGTAGCCTTTAAGTGCTCTTACAACAGAGACCGGGACTTTGGCAAGAGAACAACTCTGGCTCAAATCTGTGTCCTTAGGGAGTGGGGAAAGCAGGGATGGGGTAAGAGGTGTTGGCAGAAGACACAAGAGATGTTACAGTACTGAAGCTGAGCTAATTTCTCCCCCCCCACACACCCTGCCCCAGAGCACAGACCTTGCAGAAAGCGAAAAGCGCCTACTCCAACTACCGCACCAACTATGACAAAGTCAACCAGTTCCTGTGCAACATCCCAAACTACGAACCGCAGGAGACTGACAACATCCAGCAAGTGGAAATGAAGCTGAAGAACCAAGCCGTAAGTCTTTCTGAACACACCCTGGGCTCCATGGGGCGCAGAGAAGAACAAGACTAGAAGATGAGGAATAGAACTTAGATAGCTCGTGAACACAAAACAGCAAACTAGGACTACTTATTAGCTTTATTTATTTTTATGTTATAAAATCTCTCTGTCCTACCTGTGCCTTGTTTACACGTAGCAGGGCAGTTTGAGAAAGTTGTAATTCTCAGTGTTGCAATTTTAATGGCAACCCTCAAATAGACTGAAAGATGTATTCAGATTTTGTGTTCCCTTTGACATGTATTCTGTTTGTGCACCAGGCATTGCTCAGTGACATTGCAAGCAAGGAAAAGGAGGTGCAGAAGGTCTCTGCCACTGCTCAGCAATACCAGCAGGCAGTGAAGGTAAGAACTGGAATTCTGCAGGTGGGAGAACTTCAACACAGAATCATGGACTGGTTTGGCTGGGAAGGGACCTTTAAAGCCTATTTGGTCCAACAGCCCTGCAGGGAGCAGGGACATCTGCAACTAGAGCGGGTTGCTCAGAGCCCTGGACAGCCTCATCTGGAATGGTTCCAGGGATGGGGCATCAATGTCGGCCAGGCTCTCACCACCCTCAGTGTAACACATTGCTTCCTTCTCTGCAGTCTGAATCTCCCTCTTAGTTTGAAACCATCACCCCTTGTCCTGTCCCAACAGGCCCTGATCAAAAGTCCCTCCCCATCTTTCTGACAGGCCCCTCAAAGTCCTGAAAGGCC
>JANHFX010008372.1:0-12979 GCA_027560015.1 Chloroceryle amazona
TCCTGCTCTGGAGAGATTCCCAACCTGCCTGGACCCTGCGCTGCTGGGCCCCCTGCTCTGGGTGACCCTGCTGGATGCTGCACAGCATCTTTCACTGACTTTTCCTTAAATTTGGTGCATATCTTAATTTTGCCACATTCCCCTTTTTCTTCCAAGCAGCCAAACCATGAGGCCAGCGTTACCGCTCCTCCCAGGGCCGCAGGGAGGGCATTAACAGCCGGGCACGATGAAGCGTCAGCTTTACCTTGCTGGTGGACAGCAGGATGGGACTGGAGACCCCACTGCTGCCCCTGCCACACCTCCCAGCACCTTCCTCCCCCTCTCACCAGCCACACAGCTCCAGGTTCACCCATTGCACCCACCCCCATGCCCCAACCTCCCCATGTCCAACAACCAGGCAATCCCAAATGCCACCTGGGCACCAGAGCAGGATGTGGCCGGAGCCTCTTGGCAGCATCCACCTTCGAGGAGGCTGCTCACAGCTGTGCCAAGAGCTGTTTTGCCATCGGCTCTGCTTGGCTGGTGGCCTTGGGAACCTGAGCTGGCTCTGGGGTGAGGTGGGGGGGCTGGTTTGCTTGGTTCCCCTGGTTCAGAGGCTCTGCTCCTGCTCTGCCATGGGGCTGGATGGGAAGGATGCACCCAGGCATGACCTGCAAACCCACAGGAAAAATCCTTCCCAACTTATTGTGACACTTTTTTGTTGTTTCTTTAATTTAGTGCCTCTAGGCTACATAAATACACCCAAGCACCACTGCCAGTCTCCCTTACTTGGCTGTACCCGGAGCCCACTGTCACCTCCCTGCCAGCAGCTGGGGGGATCTGGCCCTTTCCCCTGCCCATGGCCACAGTGCCGAGGCAGTCCGTGGCCACCCCAGCTCTGCACTGTGTTCATTATGAATGAGCCCGGGGTAACCCTACTCCACTTTTGGTTACTACTTTGGCCACCTGATCCTCTAAGCAAAGGTCTGAACCCGCTGGCGTTGGTTTACCTGGCAGCTGGGAAGCGGGAGCTGCAGCCCTGAGCTCTCCTTCCCGCTCCACGGCCAGTGCAGAGCATCACCCACCCCTGCTGCCCCACCATCCCCACCCATGGGTGCTCCAGTGGAGGTGGGCACAGCCCAGATACCCTCAGCACACCTCAGGACAGGAGATTAATGGGTGCCGGCCAAACCCCCTTCCAGCAAACCCAGTTGGATATGAGCTACCAAGCAAGAAGCTGAGGTGGGCTCTGCCCCTGGGGGTTTCTGCTGGCTCCAGGACATCCCACAGAAGCTGCAGAGACCCCGGGTCGCTGGCACTGAGAACCAAGGCCCCACAGTCCCCATCTAGCCAGGGGAAGAGCCGAGCGCCGAGCTGAGCAGCAGTGTTTATTAATAGCTCATTACTCTGCTAGCGCAGCGTTCTCTGGGGCTTGTCTGCTCCCCAGGGACTGAGGCCAATTAGCCTCCCCTCGAAGGCCTAGATAGAGGCTCTTCATCGCATTTAATTTCTTTTTAAAAATAACAAGCTTGCTGCACACAGGGCTGGGAAACGGAGCCAGGAAAGCCTGAGCCCGAGGGGCTGTAGCACGGCTGGGGGGAGGCAGAGCAGACCACCACTGGATAGTTCCGAGCAACCCCCCCAGGAGCAGCCACCTCCATCCCTGCCAGGACATGTGGCCACCCAGCTCATTTTGTCCCAGCCCCGGGCAGCACGATGCTCCCCGCAGAACACGGAGGAACCGGTGCTTTCCAACCACCCAGCTCTCGGATGCTCAGCTGCCGGCTGACCCAGCTCACAGGGGGGTTCTCGCTCCCTCACCCCACCCCTGCTTAGAGAAAACAAGGTGCCGAGGTCTCTTCCACCCCCTTCTGAAGGTTCTTGCTTTGGTGGCACACGTTCGTTTGGCACACTCAGCTCCTCTGAGAGCAACTGCTCCTCAGCTGCCACCTCTCTCTTTTTCCCACTAAAGAACAGAGAACAAGCCACGTTTGACATTTCCAGGCTCCCCTGCTCTGGCACCGCGCAAGCACAAACCACTCAAAGCTACATCTTGTTTTATTCTCCCCGCTGACTTGCAGGATGCAAAATGGTCTCAACCTTCTCCTTCAAAACCCCCCCCACGGCCAAGCCCGTGTTACCTCCTTCATGGGCTCCCAACCAGGGGTGGCCAGGAGCACCCAGGGCAGGATCTGTGCTCGGGTTTATGGGGTGCTGCTCCACCTTTCCAGGGGATGCAGGGACCCCGGGAGAGGTTGGAGACCACGCAGGTAGAGAGGGAGCAAACAGGACAGAAAGTGATGCTGGGATCCCCATTTTGGAAAGGCTCCTTAAAACACCAACAAGGGGATAAGATCAGTGCCCCAACATGCAGGTGGCAGCTCCAGCAACTTGTGCCAGTCGGTCCCCAACTTGGCAGGAGCGGACTCCTACAAACCCCAGCGGCAGCCCAACGCTGCTGGAATACACCCTGAGTGCCACCCGTTCGCTGCTGCCCCCCTGAGAGCCAACCCACGCTGGCAGCCAAGCATCCCAGCTGCCTGCCCACGGCCACTGTGCCAGGCTCCCTGCCAGTGCCAACCACGGCTCTGCCGCGGCACCGGCGGCACCTCCACCCTGGCTAGGGGTCGTGCCAGCATCCCCTGAGCCCCTGCTGCCCCGCTCAGCCCCTGTGCTGGATCTGGGTGGCAATGGAGCAGCCAAGCATCCCCGTGCCAGAGCAGAGCGAGAGCTCCTCGGGCTTGCCAGGTGGGCGCGAGCTCTGTGTGCCCCCAGTCATCAACCAGATGCAATCTCAGTGACCAGGGATGGGAATCTGGCTGCACCAAGCAGAACTGAGGGCTCACCTGGGATTTGAACCACCCGGGGCTGCTGGTATGGGCTCAGAGTGGAGGGTGGGTGCCTACAACACAGATGCCAACAACTAACCCAGGCAGCTGCCAGGCTGAGCACAAGCCCCAAGCTCTGGAGCCTCAGCCCAGCTCCAGGAAGCCTGGAGCTGCTGTGAGACAGACCTCCTCAAGACCAGAAAAGGAGCCCAGCTCCTCAGTCTTGTGCCAAAGCCCATTCGTGTGTCTGCTCCTTCCTTCTGCTCAGCATCTCTGGGGGTTCTCGTGTCACCACCCAAAAGTAAACATGTGGCTCCTGCAACTTTATTTTATCCATTGTTTAGAGTGTGAAAAAAACTTGCATTTGAGGCCACATTAATCTTGGAAAAGCCCCAGAGACAACCAGGGGACATGGGAAGGATGGAGGTGATGGGGAGGAGCTGAAGGGGCATCCCTAGGACCTTCCCTGGCTCCAGGGGTGACACCAGCAGGTTTCTGCCTCTGCCTAGGGCAGCAGAAACAACCCGGTTTGTGCTGGGGAGTGGAGGAGATTAAAGCAGGTCTGAGGCATAAACAAAGAGGAGGGAAAGTGGGAGGGTCAGAGGAGGCCAGTGATGTCCCCGTGCCCCACTCTGCCGAGGCTCCAGCGGTCAGGCAATTAGCAAACCAAGCATGAGAATAATCCAGCTGAAACAGGGAGAGGAGGAGCGAGATGCGGGTAGGAAGAAAAAACAATCACCAGACCTAATGGAGAATTATCTAGCAGAGAGTCATTCCTAATCCCAGCAGAGCCTGCCTGGGAAAGAAATTCTCCTGGCTCTGCCCCTCTCGAGGCACCCGCAGCACGTTTTTCTGGGTCAGTTCATTTCCAGCAAAGCCGGGCAGGGGCAGGAGGGAGGGCAGAACAGAGAGGCTGGGTGGGCAGCAGGGCAGCCCCGGCAGCAGGAGGGCACCTGCAGGCTCTCTATGGTGGGTCCTCTCCCAACACTGGTGGCTCTGGGTGACCCTGCTGGGTGGAGCAGGGGGGTGGCACCAGATTCATCTCCAGGTCTCTTCCAACCCAGCTGGGATGCTGTGATTCTGTGAACAGCCATGGCAGAGCTCAGCAGCAGGGCCGGGACCTGTGGTGGCCATGCTCCTGATAGTCACCCTTGTGTTTGTCACCTCTTGAGGCTGCTCAAACAGAAGCAGAGTTGCCTGAGGACTCAGAAATGGGGAGAGAAAGCGTGAAAGGAGAAGCATCTGTGAGAAGAGAGGCTCCTGCTGGGTCACAGCAGAAAACGTCCTGAAGTATGACCTGAAGGGACTGCTTGAAAAACATGAAAACCTTCTGTAGAAGGGAGTTATTTTGGTGACTGGCAGCTGCTGCATCTCACGCATCTCCTCCTGCTCAAGAGCCCCAGGTCTCGGGGCCAAGCAAAGGATGCTGGAGCAGCAAGACTGCGCGAGCTTTCAGCAGCGCCAGGATTTACCCTTTCTACCCAGCAATAGCCATGACTGACATCTCCATGGAGCCATCTTCCCACCCCATGATCCCATCCCGAGTCCGAGCCAAGTCCTCAACAGCCACAACCACAGGACTCTCCACTTTCCTCCCACGTGGAATCTCCCAGCCCTCGCAAATGCTGCGAAAACCCAGAAATGAGGATTCCCTAATGAGCTAAGATGCCAAGGAGACAACTTGAAAGAAGCCACTGCTTATTTTTAGAGACAACCTTATGATTCTTGAGCACGTGGCCCAGGCAATACTGAGCCGGCAGCCACAGATTGGCCACAATCTGCTTTTCTTCTTGATAGACATCATGTCTGAATCTCTATCTCCACAAGATGCTCCCACGAGAGGAGACATTTAGATAAGACCACAACGTACAACATTTCTTAAAGGTCACCGTGTGTACTAGGGAACGAGGTGCAGAAGCCACTCAGAAGCAACAGGGGCTTTGGGAAGGTATTTAATATTCCAGGAGCATCTTTATTCCTCTACCAAGGCGAATAACTCCTCTCAAAGGAGGGAAGGAGGAGTAGGACAAGCGGGTGCTAGGCTCTTATTTTGACCCAAGCAGTTGGAAAGAACCACCAGCCAGATCTGAACCTCAACTGCTACTGGGAAATGCTGACCAAAAGCAAACCTGACCCGGATCTCAACAACTTCAGGAACTATCTCCCTGCTTTCACCACACTCGAGCCCATCTCATTGCCAGTGAACTGTTCCATTAGCACCCATCAGAAACACTTGAACTTGGCAGCTGTCCACGGACAGGCACCAGGGGTGATTTTCTGGGGATTCCCAGCAAGTTTCTGCTGAACAGTGAGAACTTTTAATGTGCAGAAGCTTGTTAATGTCACGGACAGGATGATGAGGGTCTGAAAGGCAAACGCAGGCTGACAGCCCACAGCCCCAGGATTTCCTCTGTCACCAGGACCAGCTGCTTGCCACAACCCCCATGGTGTCCTTGTCCCTGAGCACCCACCCCACTGGGAGACAACCCAGCAATGAGCTCAGAGGCAGCCTGGGTCTAGAAGATTTCCCTTGTAATACCACCTTCCTCCTTTCCCTCCAAAGGGCAAGATACAGCTCAGGGGGCTCCAGGCTTTGCAAAGCTCCTCAGCTGAACCACAGCTCCCCAGCTGAACCACAGCTCCCCAGCTGAACCACAGCTCCCCAGCTGAACCAGCCCAGGGCCCCAGGTTTGCCCACACTCAGGTTCCTTCCCAGCCCATCACGGGGAGTGGGGACAGGCAACCTGAGCCCCCAGGAAATATCCTCCTGGCATCTGTCAGTTTTCAAGCCCACGCCACAATGCTGCTGAGTGATTTATAGAACACAAGCCCATAAGAGTCTCAGCCTGGCCAGACGTGACAGCCAGGCACGCACAGATCCTGCCTACGAGCACAGCATCTCAGAAAACAGGGCTATGATCCTGGCAAGAGCTCCTGCCCCCACGGAGACACAAATAAAGAGCATTAAATGAGAGAGGGGAATTTGCTCCTTCTCCTGCAGCTGCTTCCCCGTCCCACCTCCCGGGGCTTGCAGGCACTTTATGAGCTCATCACTTACCTTCTGCACCAGGGCTGCTGAAACACAGCCCGGGAGCAACACCCTGGGAGCAACACCCTGGCAGAGGAGAGCACTAAGGCCAGTGTGGCCCACTCGGCTGCAGCCACGAGGAAGAGGATGGAGGGAGCTCACCGGAGCCCGGCCAAGCAGGACATCCCCAGGCAAAGCACAGGCTGCTCTGGGGTCGGTTGTGGGGAACACGTTGTCCCCCCACGCTGGGAGAACCCACATCCTGCAGACACATCACGCCAAGGGGCTCCCAAGCAGCAGGGATTACGTGCCAGCGCGTCACGCGAGGGGACCCTGAGCCTTCACTCTAACCCAGCTCTGTAAGAAATGAAGTGCAGGAGCAGGATGATTAATAATCATAACAGAAAAGCATAGGCTGTAATTAGCCACCTTTCAGAAAGCTGATTGATGAAGCTGCTCGGGGCAGTGCGGAGCGCTGGGGCTGGCACACACACAGCTGCCCCCCCTGGCCCCAGCCCCAGTCTGACCAGCAGCGCCCAGCACAGCCCTCCCCAGCCCAAGAGCCAGCTGCTTCCCTGCGGGTTTTGCCCCAGCAAATGACCTCATTTGTCCACTCGGTTCAGCACGCCAGCCCTCGTTAGATTAGGTCATTCATTAAGCTCAGCATCTCAGTGATGCTGGTCTGAGCTCCTCAGGAGGCTGGCACATAAATCACACCGTGATCGGTGCCTCTCGTTGCCAGCACTGGACCTTTGGTGGCAAAGTCTACTCTTAATCCCTTACCTGGATGGCAGCGGCACCCACCGCGGTGCTGGGAGCCACACAAAATTAAGTCAAGGCAGCACCAGTCACCTCCCTGAGGCTCCCAGATAAAACAACAGCCATTCCCAGGCTTGACCCTCCTAAAAGCCCCTCTTCCTGAAGGCTCAGCACCATGGGGTCTCTTCACCCATGGCAAGGGGGTGCAGGGGTGCCCAGTGAGCCCAGCTTCTCTCCAGAGAGGGAGCCCAGAGCCCTGGGGCTGGCTACTGCCAGCCCATGGGGACCGCACCTCGGGAGGGCAACACATCATTTGAGAGGCTTTAATTCGACTGGATGGCTGGACTCGTGGGCAGAATGAACAGACTGACAGGCCAGACTGACAGACAGCTGTCTGCTTTGAGGACAGGGTGGGAGAGGCAGCCATGGGTGGAAAACAACCTGGTCTCAGCAGGACTGCTCCTCTCCCTGTAGGGAAACACACTTGTAGCTCCACAAGCAAACCTCTGCGGGTGCAGAGGGGCCAGAGATGCAGGTTTGGAGCCTCAGATCTGCTGGAAACCTGCTCAGAGGGGGAATCCCAGGTATGGGGAGTGGGGAGCAGCAGTTTTCCCTCCACCTTTCAGCTCTGCTCAGCACCAGTTCTGGGCCAAATGCCTTTTTTAATACCTGTCTACAGCTGCTGCACTGGAAATGTTATTGACATCCCAATTATGATCATGGGAGCAGCGAGCAAAGAAAGCAAAATGCCATTACAGGGTGAAAACACTTGACACCACAACCCATAGCTCGTCCTGCCGGGCAGGAGTGAGACCAAGCCCCTCGCTGTAGGAAACCCCCGAGAGGGGAGGGGGCCAGTGACTCGACCCAGCTCTGCCTGAGCCCGGTGGAGAGCAGATCAGCAGATCCCTCCCAGCCTCACTGTTCAGATTTCGGAGGGGGCCAGATGGTCCTCGGGGGTGGGGGGTCCAGCTGTGCCACCCCCACATCTCCTCCAGGCTGGGGATTGTGGCGAGCAGTGACATTTGGAGCGAGACGAGCTGGCGTCAGTCCCCAGATCTACAGCTTCGGGCCATCAGCTGCGGCTGCAGGACCAGGAGAGCACCTCCCCTCTCCTCCCCTTCCCTGCACAGCCCCAGAGAGGTTCCCAAAAGTCAGAAGCCTCCATGGGGGAAGGGCCATACTTCTTAACTCCCCATCTGGCATCTCAACAACAGAATAAGGCTGAAGACTCCAGATCCTCTCTCCCTTCCTCCCAGGACAGGGCTGGTGGACTCCTGAATCCCAGGAAACCTGTTCCAGACCCCGAGCTGCTGCTCCTCAAAGCGACGCTGCACACGTGTCCTGGGGTGGCCACGGCTGGGGAACCCACTGCTGTCCACCAGCAACCTCAGAGCAAGTATCAGAGCTTAACAGCCCCGAGCTTCCCATCATGGCCTCACTCGAGTCACTTCTTGCACATTTTGGGGTCATGGCAAGAGGCAGGAGATTTCTCAGCTCTTCCATGGGATAAACAGGCTCAGAAGGGTTCCACACTGCCAAAGGAGGGTGGGGATGAGGATGGAGCTAATGCCACCAAGCAGGGGTGGCCATGAGCTAAAAATGAGCTGGATGTGAAGCGTCTCCATGCACAAACCCCACGGGGTGCACGGGCAGTGACGATGCTGAGCCGCCCTTACCCCACTTGAGCCCAGGGAGCACTCACCGTTCTGCAGGTCCAGGGCTGCACCGACATCTGGGTCTGCTGTGGCATCTGAGACCGGGGATGTTTAACTGGCAAGGTGGCTGCCACAGCCAGCCTCGGCTCCTCTGCACAAAACAGCACAAGGAGGGGACTGTAAATCATCTTTCCACAGTGTCCAGCACAGAAATCCCAAAACACCATCCCCAAAGCCCAAGGGCACGACACACAGGCACCTGCCAGAGAGGGAAGCACTCTTAGTGTTGCTCCAGCCCCACGTCTGACCCAATCACTGCAGCTCCCCTAGCTCTGTTTCAGGAGCAGACAGCACCCATGCAGCTGGTGCCCACCACCAGCTCTCCAGGAGCCCTCTCATCCTGGGAGATTTGATGCAAACTCAAAAGCAGAAATGTCACCAGCCCTGTCCCTTGTCCCCCCCTGGACACTTTGAGAGACCTGCCCCCGGACAGTGCAGGGGATGCAGGATGCAGTACAGGGGATGCAGGATGCACTCTGCCAACAAATGATTTGCTCCAGTTTTGCTAAAGAGTTTTGAGCTCTCTGCATCAAGTTTAATTTCTCTGTAACAAAGAAAGGAGGAATTTAACTAGCTCCTTTTTTGGGAAGTCACCAAGCTGGAGCTGGCCAAGCCAGACCCCAGCAACACAGTATCCAGCCAGCATCAATAGGTCCCCAGCCCAGCACCGAGCGGTCTCTGCACCAGGGATGGCTCTGCCCGTGTCCCGGCATGACCCGTAACGCAGGGGACAGCAACAGCCACGGCCCAGAGAGAACCACAGGGAGAAAAACCTGGCAGCCGTGACAAGAGCGTGTCCGGTGATGGATGAGACCGGTCCATCAGATCACAACCCCACTCGCCACCACAATGACAAACAACTTGAGATGGAATTTCCAGAGGGTGCCAGATGTTGGTGCAGGGCTGAGCAAAGGCAGCCATGCTGAACCCCAGTGGGATGCTCCCTAAGCTGGAAATGGCTTTGCCACAAAGCTGCTGCTTGATACCAAAATGTGACTCTAAAAGCAAGAAGAAAAACCACTCCCTGTAATGATGATGGAAGGGGTCTGGTCTCCAAAGTAACTCCAGGACCAGCAGGCCACTGGGGCATTGGGCATGGTGAGAGATGTCCAGCCTCACCAGCACGGCCAGGAGGGATGTCCAGCCTCACCAGCACGGCCAGGAGGGATGTCCAGCCTCACCAGCTGCACATCCCTGGGAGTGGACCACAGGCTCCAGGTCCACGTCAGCCCCGAGCACAAGGACTACCAAAGCAAGGATTATTTTTTCCCTTTTTCCATTTGTCACACTTAGTTAATACTCCTGCTTATGGAAAAAGGTCACCAATTTAGATCTCATTTATGTCACTTCACCTTCAGTTTGCAATTGCAGGGCCCTCCTCATTTTTCATCCCCAATTAGCATTGAATTACAGGGGCCCTGCTCCACCCCACCTCGTTACTGCGATGGAAAGGAGAAGAGACAGAGGTCCTGGTCGTGTGACCTCTCCTGGGTCTCCACCGAGGAGATGCCCCGTAGAAAGCTGACCTGAGAGCAGCCTTTTTCCTCTGGCAGCACAAAGGGAACCAGATGGACCTCCTTTCAAATGAGATTTAAATGGAAAAATACAGAATAGCTCATTCTGGCAATATTGAAGTGTTGGTGCCCAGCTGTCCCAAACAGGGGAAGGTCAGACCGGGTGACCCTCTGGAAAAAGAGGCCAGAAGCACCAACCATGCTCACGGTTTGCTCCTTCGGCTGCACTGCTGGGACTGGGTCTGTTGAGCTCTGGGCACAGAGCTCAACACGTCCTGCTCTACCCAAGGGGAAACAAAACCATGTGCCTAATTTGAGCTATTCTAGGATCCATAAACCAGAGTCACTGTGGAGATTTGGCCGATGGAGTTTGGATGGGATGCTCGGCCAGAGTCACCCTGCTCAGCACAGCACTGAGGGACAGTGCTCTGCAAACCCCTGCTGCTTACAGACCCTGACGAGCATCGTGAGGACCACACTCAAGAGGCCTTTGAGGATGAAAAGCATCTTCCTGAGCCCATCTGAGTCCTGCTTGGTCACTGTGAGTGACATGCTGCTGCTCCTCTGACTCGGGTATTTTACAGCTGACCTGGCTCTGAAGACAGCAGGGGCTTTGCCACCTCCATGGTGATGGGTTCCTCAGCCCCAGGCAGCAGCAGGACTGTCCCAACCACTCGGGCTCGCGCCAGGTCCTGTGCAATCTGCGCGGCTCTGCTGGGAGCACTGGGGTCCTGGGATGTGACAGGGGCAGCGCATGGGCTCAGGTGAGCCCAGGGCAGTGAGAGGGAGAGAAGCACAAGATTTGTTTCAAACATTTCCCCTCCTCTTTTCCAAGAACCTCCTTTATTTCTCCCTGTCTCCCTCTAGCAACAGTATCTGGGAGAAACAATGAATTTTTAATAGGAGGGGGGCGGTGGGAAGAGCAAGACCCTATGGCAAAGAGATAAAACATTGATCTATTAAATAACTGCCATCATCACAAACCCACATTTCAGGGAGAGGGAACTGCACGAGGGACCACGCAGCATTGGGCAGGGACCGATGGGGTCACACTCGGTCACAGCCCCCCCTTTTCTCCCAACCTGGTGGCAGGACAGATGCTGCAAGCTGCAGACAGGGTGAATCCTGCTTGGACGGGCTTTCCCAGCCATGCCACATGCACTTGGCCATGGCTGAGGTAGTTCTGGGCATGGAAGACCCCAAACAGGCAGTTACACAGGTGAGGGGAACCCTCCAGCTCTCCTGCCCTGCAGCACTGGGGGTTGTCCCTCTGCAGCATCTCAAAGCTGAGCTGTTCCCACCGTTGGTGCCTGTATCCCCCCCAGATGCTCCCCATGCTCTGCAGGGACCAGACTCAGGCTCCTGGGGCCAAGGATGCCCAGCTTACCTCCTGGAGTGCCTGGTCCAGTCTCCCCATCACACGCCTCAGCCTAAATATAGTCCCCGGTTGTCTTTTCTTGTAGACACAGCCAGTGCTCTGGGTGAAAGTCCTTTCCCATGAACTCACTGTTGCTTAATAAAGCACAAACCCTCGGAGACCTTACTGCTGGGATCTGTCATTTGAATTCTCAGTGACACTTGTTCCTCTCCACTATGGTATGTGGCTGCTGCTATTCCGGCTGGCACATCGGGAGCTGAACAAGAAGCCCGGCGCTCCAGGTCTGAGCCGTGAAGAGCAGCATTACAAAAACAAACCCATATGATGGATGGGGCTGCAAACTGCAGCAAAGCCCACGGTAGCATGAAAAATCCAGGGGGAGGAAGGCAGGAAAGCAAGGAAAGAGCTGGGCTGAGCCAGACAGCACAGGAAAGAGGAGGGCACGTGCCGGGGCTGCGGCCGGCTTCACCGCTTGGGACTGAGCGGCTCGGCGAGGCAGATGCTGACTCTCAGTTTGCACAAGTCCCTGCTATTTGCACCAGGTGAGTTTGCTCCCGTCCACAGTTTGCCCATTTTCTGTGAAGAAAAGGGACGGGTGCCCCCTGCTCAGGGCCAGGGAGGGCTCTGCTCTCCCACACCAAGCATCATTTCCCTGCTCTGCCACCCACTCCAGCCCTGGCCAGCCTCAGTCTTCACCTCCCCCACCCCACGGACACAGGGCACCCCCAGACCAGCATGGGGGGGGGTTCAGCATCAGACCCAAAGCAGCACAACTTAAAGCAAAGGGTCCAAAAGAGGAAGAAACCAGCCCACGTAGTCTCCAACGGCTGCCCGGTGCCCGCTGCCAACGGCTGAGTGATGCTGCAGTCCAGCTTCCCTTGCTCCCGCATCCCTGGAGCCAACCCTCATGGAAGCATCTGCTTCATCTTTCAAGGTAAACCACATAAAAAAACCTCAGAAAGCCTCCCAGACCATTCAGCCCATAACAGCCAAAGCCCAGTCAATTTCCCCACCACGGCCAGTGAGCCAGAGAGGCTCTCGGCACCTTTCCTGAACACTCCGGGGGTTTTATGGCCTTCCTTCATCTCCTCTCAAATCTCTGCTCTGAACACTTCCACCCTTGCCCGTTCATTTTGGTGTTTTTCCAGGACTCACAAAAGGGCCCTTTGGGTTCCAGCAGCACCTTTGTTGGCAGCACCTTCCACCCCCACGCTGCAGCCGCCACCTGGGGATGGGATTGATGCTGCGTGATGCCTCCTCCACCCTTCTCAGACAATTCCATCGCCACTTTACAGCTGCAGACATGGGCAGGCAGCAGGATTTTGGCTGCCTGAGAGCATATGAACCTAAAAAGCCAGACCTCCAGACTATACCCATTTATAGACAGGGAAACTGAGGCACGGGTCGTGTTTTATAGCCACCCGGTGATTCCTCATGGCAGGGACAAGCTCGAGGATGGCCTCACTTGGCCTCTGGGTCCCTTAGCTCTGAGATGTGGGATCTGGCACCTGGGGAGATGCTGCTGGTGACAGGCATCCCCCTGGGGCTGCCCACAGCGCAGCGAGCTGGCTGCACAGCAATTACCACTGCCCCTGCAAAGCCCTCCGGTCCCCGTGCTTTACACCCCCGATGGCATTCCCGGGGCCACGGCAACAACTCGCTCCCATCCCAGCGACACCGCTCACGGCTGCTGGAGCAGCCCAGGTCTGCGACCGCCCGCTCCTTCTGCCTCAGCAGCTTCAGCTCCGCGCGTCGCTGAGCGGAGAGGGGCCACC
>JANHFX010008376.1:0-14727 GCA_027560015.1 Chloroceryle amazona
AGATGTCCCTGCTTATTGCAGAGGGGTTGGACTAGATGACCTTTAGAGGTCCCTTCCAACCCAATACATTCGATTCTATTCCATGATTGATGCAGAAGTGTAATTAGATTAAAAATATACATCCCTTAGAAGGGAACATGCTGAGATTTGTAGAATCTCTGTCTGCTCCCATCAGTCTAGGCAGTTAACTTTTGCATCCTAATTTGGTACTGTAGTGTGAAATCCAGTAGAGGCCTGCTTAATTTTTAAGACATTTTTTATCTTTCTGAAGGGCATGGTTTAAGTTAATCCTCACAGGGAGAAAGGTGACTGTATTTTCTTTTTTCCAGTACTAAAACTGACTTTCTCTTATTTTCCCCCAAAAGTTCCATTGGTCTCTTTCCCTGTATAGTCATGTGTATTTTGTATCTCTTAATCATCCTTAGGTACATATGATAACCAAGTGGGTTCTGGTCTGTACTACTGGTACTCATTGTGTTTTTACAGTTTTGAAGAGCTGCAGCTTCTCTTAGTTCCTTTCTTGTCCTTGGGATCTGAAGGCCACACTGCTTTGTGATGTAGATATCTCCCATAATGTGACAGGAGCTGGAGGTTTGGTTGATTTTGGGGGCGGGGAGTGTGTTGTGTTTTGTCTTCTGTTTTGTTGTTTTTTTACTTCTTGTCACCTGAGCTGTCCTGGGCAGGAATCAAACTGGAACAATTTAACTGCAAATCAGGGGAAAATATATTGGACTTGCAGGTGTTGGGGAGAAGTATTGGTTTCCTCCTCTTCTCCTTATGTCTTTCCTGGGAATGAAGTGGCTGTAAATAAAATGGTTAATAATGGTTTATTTTGGAAAATGTTAAAGCTGTGGTTGCTGATACACCTTGTCTTGCTCTTGTGCAAATAAAAAAGTGATGCACATCCTTATAGAAAAATATAGTGCTAGCTAAAATATTTCTGAAAGCCACAGTTACTGAAGAATGAGTAATTAAATTTTTTATGGACCTTACTACTCCACTTTTTACAGATTATGGGCATTGTTTATGCCTGGAAATTGTTCTTCTGGGGTAAATTACTCAGAAAGCTAGGTTGCCAGATAGCTACAAGCTATCTGAAAATTTCTGTAGTATACAGATAAGAGACTTTAACTCACGGCAATTTGGGCTGATTTTGACAGACCAGTAATAATAAAACTACAGAACATAAATCCATTATTAGTTTGTAATGGCTACCAGAATAGCGCATGGTCTTTTTGACCTTTCAAAATTTCATGTACCAGCTACAAGTATCAAATTTCATGTACTAGTACACAGTGTGGTACTATGACTGACATTGCTATAAATTTGAGTAGAATTAATGGCGATGAAATCCATTTTTATTCTAATTTTAGTAATAGGTGGGTTGGTTTTTGTTTGTTTGGGTTGTTGGTTTGTGGGCTGTTTTGTTTTGTTTTGTTTTGTTTTCCTCCCCTGTTGTCTATAACTGATTCTGGCACCTGTTCCAGCAAACCTGAGTCTGAAATTTAGCTGAATTACAAAGCCGAATGCTTATGGCAGTTGGTATGCTCTACCATTTCTGCAGATGTTACTAGCAGCTCTTTAAAATACACATATATATGTGTGGAGCAAATTATGCTGTAGTTTTGAGTGCATTTCAATCGGTTCTTTCTCAAATTTGTACTTCAAGATGACCTAACAAGAATAAATATGATATTTCCCTTGTTGTTTACTAGATGGTGATAGTAATGAGTGAAAAATAATCTGGTTTCCATGATGAATGAAATTTACCAGCTTCTGGTTTTTGGCTGGGTGGGAGGTAAAGACTTTTTTTTTAAACTTTTTTTTTAATAGTTTTATTAAAACAAAACAAAACCCCCAAGAACTCACAAAACCAACAACAAGCAAACAAACACAAAACACAACAACAACAAAATAAACACAACACAAAGCCTCATAGATTTTGCCAGAATATTTAATGATTGTGTTGAGGAATGCTATAAGTACATCAAAAACCAAAATTGAAGTCTTCTTTTTTACAAGATCAAAAAAAGAAGTTACATAGTGGAGCTTTTTATTTGTAAGAACTAATGAAATCCTTTCACTGGCTGCTTATTTAAGTAAAGATAAATATTTCAAAAGAACAAGTCTCCCCCCCCCATATTTTGTGGATATTGCTAAGTAGCTCTATAGTATTTCAGATTTCTGGTAATGCCCATAGCAAATAAGCATTATAGGCCTATTACAGTTGTATTACTTTAATATTTTTCATTGTGGAGGACTTTATAATTTTTTTTTTAAGCAAAGAGTAGTTTGTCAGTATATCAGTCTTAAGATGTGTGAGGTGTGACGACTATTTACATAGTACCAACTATGGTACCAACTTTTTAATCTTTTTGGGGGTTGGGTGTGTCTGTGTGGTTTTGTTTTCTCCTGCCTCAGTCAAGAAAGAAGAAATGGCAGAGGAATGTTTTCATTCATGTTAGGCAGCATGTTGGTAAAAGTAAAGGGTAACATACCACCAGAATAAGAATCTGGAAGGAAACTCACCTTTTACCTTTGTTTTCTATGGTACAACAGTGCTAAATATACCATATTTCTACTGTGTCATAAGTTGAACTGGAAATGGTGAATTTTTTTAATATTCTTAGGTTATCAAGTGTGCAACTATTAAGGATTTCATGGACTTCTGTGTCCATGAAAAGAGTAAAGGGCTTCTGTGTAGCCCCCAAAAAATTGTTCAGAGCTAGATTCTGTCATTTAGGGAAGAACACTTCTAGTCTTGATAAGTCTTGTTATGACATTTGTCCTGGTTTTCTTCCTGATGTCTCTGTTCTGCAAGGATTTATGGGGGCTGTGGTTGCTTCTCTGTGGTTTGGATGGGCTGAATCTGGAGAGAGGTGCCTTGATAGTCTGTGTTCCATGATTCAGTGTTTGGGGGAGGACCCCTCCACTGCTCACCCAAAATGAATGCTAATTAAGAGAAAACTAGCAACAGACTAAATAATATTATGTACATTTCTAAAGAGGACAACATTACACTTAAGAAGAAAAAAACCAAACAAATGAAGACCACAAAACTAAAACAAAACCCCCAACAACAACAACAAAAACCACACACAGAGAAAGTAGTCTTCAGATTATTTTTAAATGTCCATGAGGTGTCAGTGTACATCCAAGAAGAAACCTGGGAGATCAACACTTCCTTCTGGAAAAAATAGTCCGCTGCCTTTATTTCCAAGGGCCTGAAATCATTTGCAGGGCAGAAGGTGGCAACAGCCGAATCAAGACTCCAAACATTTCTATCTGCGTAACTTAAAGGTTGCATTTTCATAATAAAGTGTGTGATGTTTTTTAAACAAGATGTGTCAGTTTATTGATGGGTTTCTAGATTCTGGTTTAGTTTACAAACAATTTCAGTGGTGTTTTAGCTTGATGGTAATGCATTTTGAGAGGGCTGGTTGCCTTAGAGTTTTCTGTAGAAAATTTTGCACAGATTGGTACATAAGATATAAACAAATAGGAGTATTCTAAACCATATTACTGACTTCTGTTACTTAATGTTGAAGTGTTCATAACTTATTCATAAAGTCAATATACTTACTTTTTATAGAAACCTGGTTCTTGTATTTAATAAATTTTTTTAATAAAGGTTACCTCACCAAAAAGTGCTAGAAAATAATTGGATACAAGATATTCTGTGGCATCATTTGTGCACAAACTTAAGGGTATACTTTCCCTCTTCATACCCATATGTTTGCTGAGTGAGATCTGGTTATTTGTAGATTCTAAGATACATAAGCCTCTTTAGAGGCAAGGTTATATAGATTTTTAGAGACAAGGATATACAGAAGTTAATTTTCTTAATGTTTTAAAATAATGTACTGCTCACATCTGTTATGGATTCTGGTTTCATATCATCTTTTTGTTTCACTATAAGTACTTTCCAAAGCCTTTTTATCGGCTTTTAGAAATGCCAAAATTTACTTCGCAAGTTTGCCTCTAGGTGTCATCTTAATTGAATAAATGACTGATTGAAGCCAGTTTTAGGAAGATTTTGGAAGAAATGAACCCCAAAATAATCCTGATTGGGGGGCAAAACAGACAAGAAAAAATCCCAAACCAGAAGTTTAACTTATAAATCACATGGGGATGATTGTGTAAAGTTGTAACTATCTTGTGGTTGTATGGTAATATATACACCATTCACGTGTATATTTGGTTTTGTGTGCATTTTTTGAAAACTGGGCCCTAAAATTCTCTAGCCTGTTCTTATTGACATATGCTTTATCAAAACTCTTAGTATTGTAGAGACAGTTTGATTAACGTAATCTGTGAAAATTCAGTGTTAACAAAATAGGCCTGATTTTTTTTTAAGAAACTTAATCGGAGTGATTTATATACTAAATCATGGGAGGAAAAACATTATTTTCTTCACATAATTTTTTGTGTGATTGGAAAGAATTTAATTGGTGATACACTTGGTTGTAATAATGTCTAAATTTGAAAAAGTTCAGGTGCCAGGAAGGCTGTTTTGAAATAATGAAAATACAGGGAATGAATTAGTTTGGCTGTACTGCTGATGAAGGGAGCTCAGCTTATGGGTGCAGTTTTGGAAAGCAATTGCATCTCTTTCTGTCACAGTGAGCAGTTTGAGCCCTCCCACTGCTTCTGTGTCAGCTATCAGCCCATGATGAGCTGAAAAAAAAAAAAAAAGTAAAATAAGGGCAGTTGGATCACATAAGTGCCAGTGCTGGCTCAGGAAGTGGATGTGAATGTTCAAGGATCATGTGGGGAAGGGACTCTGATGTCCAGCAGTTAAAATCACTCATGCACTTCCTCAGATGTCACTTCTAAAACCAAATAAGCAACACCCAAAATCCCAAACAAACCAAAACAAAATAAATTTCTAGGCTGGTAAAACTTTAATTAGTGTTCTAAATTAGTACTTCTCTGTATTTTGTGAAATTTACTTCTGTAATGGACTGCTCAGCTTTTTAAGGAAAGCATTTGTTAATCTTCTAAATAGAAAAATTGAAAAAGTGATAGCAAAAGTAACTTCTAAGATTAAATATTGCTTATATGCTCTTACTGTGAAGAGAGAGAGGTATAAGAGCCCTCCTGGGAGCTATTTCCCTGGTGGACATTGAGAGGAGGACTCTGCAAAGTCTGAAGCATCTGGGTAAGATTCTTGGCTGTTGCTGTGTCTCTTCTCGCTCAGTTTTGGGAAGAGCCATCCATTTTGGCAGCTCCAGAAGATTCAGATGAGCATTCTCATCCCATAGTAGCGTGTGTATGTATGTGTGAGTATGTGGGCTTTATCCGGCTATGTTTTCCAGAGTGTTTGCAGTCGCCAGAAAGGAGCTGCTCTTTGGCCTCAAGGGAGGTATGTAAGGGCTTCTTAAAAAACTTGTAATTTAGCTTGCCCCCAAACAGCAAATCCTGATACATGACACAGCTATTGACCCATGCTATTTTAAAGAGAATCAGAATAATTTATATAGAGTGACGATGAGTGTTTACATACTGAAGAGAGATAAAATACATAAATGTGGTGGTATCTGTAGCAACTAGAATTCAGTTTGCTCACTTGCATGTAGTATTTTGAGTCCCTGGTACGTATGGAAACAAAATGCCACATGTGAGCAAGCCAGCTCAACTGTGGCTTCTGTGGTTGCAGTCTATTTATGGCTACCCAATGTTTTGGTAGACATAAATAGAAAATTTGGTAGACTTTTTTTTTTTTATTTTTTCAATCACTGGTTGAATGTTATATGTATTTTTAGTATTATACTAATTAAATATTTATAATTTTGTTTCAACCCTTGCAGCTCTTCAGTAAGAGAGAATCTGATTACAAAAACCCTTTAAAATAAAACTTTGAAATCTTTTAAAGAAAATTAATCAATGTATTCAGGACCCTCCCCTCCTAAACCCCATACTGGAAAAAAACACTTGCCACCAAACTTCACACTACTCCCTCACCCTCCCCACCTGCCCTTGCAATGTTTCTCCCTGGGTGGGACAGGGATGGGGGAGGCTGAGCTGTAGGCAGACTGTACCATCACATGACTAATGAGTAGGAAACTTTTAGAGGCAATGATTACACTTTTTTCAATCTGAAGGGTGAGAATTTTGGAATTATATAGTATTCCAGCCTCTTCTCCCCAGTACTGCTGAATTCCAGACCTCTCTATTAGGAGAGTTTCAGTAATGCCACAAATGGAGAATAGGTATTTTGAAGAGGTAGATTGTGTTGTGGTTTTTTTTTCTCATTGACAAAATCTGAGCTCTGTTTGAATGGTAGATTTATCAGAATGTTCTGCTTTATGAATGAGTAGCACACAGACATTCAAAGCTAATATAACTTTCCTTCCCTAAGATGGCCAAACTTGGGAAGGAATTGCTGCCATGCAGTTTCCTCTTCCCAGTGCCTTTCTGTCAGGGTAAAAGCAGTCTCTGTTATATAGTTGCTCTTACCTAATTTATTTTTTTTTCTTCCTTAGTCCAACACTTGTTACTTCCCTTCATGGCCATTTAATCACCAGTGGCCAATGAGTCTTGTATAACACTTCTTTGGATGCATTGCTGTGCTCCATTCTTAGCTTTTCACAGGCAGTTCATTATTCTGCTTAATTGGTTGTATCTTGTTGCTCCTGTGACTGCATTAACATTTTGTTAGTATGGACTGCTGGAATCACACAGTTTTGTGAGTGCAAGCAAAATGTAAGCTAAGATAAAACCCCACTAACAGCTGAAACAAAACAGGTAACACACCTGCTATAGCAAAAATTCTAAGCTGATTTTTGCAAATAAACAATAGCTAAAATCAAACTTGCAATAGGCATAATTATCAGTTGGGAGTCAGTGGGATTTCTGACCTTGGCTTGCAGACATATCATCCACTGAGCTTCTTGGGTTTTTAATTTTGTTTTAAGGGGGCAACCTCCCCCACAACCCGTCCCCTTTTGTTTTTTTTCTTTGATAGCTGAATGGTTCTGTTGAAAGTGGACTGGTCTTATTTGTTTTCTTAACTAGTCAATGGTGTATTTTCTTCAGTAGTCTGAAGTGATTTGTTACTTGAGAAAAGCAGCAGATTCTGGAAATGTCCTAAGCTAATGTGAGTCATCACTGAAGGTTTTAAATAGTTGAATGTGATGTTTGTTTCCTCCCTTTCATGACACAAAATGGTATGAATCATTTTTTTCAGTGTTTCCCAGATAATAGTGTGAGTGGAAACAGTATGCATTTCTGAGTCAAGTTTTTAAATGTTGGTGGAGCACTCCCAACCACTGCTGGTTTTGGCCATGTGGGAATTCCATAGGAACTTCAGACAAATGTATAAAAGCAAACATTTTGTAACCATGGCAACTTACTCACAAGGATTCATGTGGTTGGTGACATAAAACTGTGAAATCCCTCTACTGACTGGCATAACTGACTTGACTCTTGTGGTACCGTATAAAAATGCAGTCATGAGAAACACTTTCCAAGTTTGTAGAAGATATTTTAGAACACTAGGGTTTGTGCTACATTTTCATATGGCCACCTGCTGAAAGAAATTAATGAACTAATGGATTTTGTAGAGGGGAGAGAAGGGAAAATGGAGAATGACACATCTGTGTTAAAAAACAGTGTTGGAAGGAATAACCTTCTTGCAACTTGGAAAGGAGTAACTAATTTGTCTATCATCCCAAGCTCATCAAACATGCTGCAATGACAGCTTTTAGATATCATCATTTAGAGTGGAACTAGTGATAGAACTGGATTGGTCACTCGTCATAGGCAGCAGAGTAATTCTTGTTTCTGGAAATCTACCTAACTAACATTTACTTCTTCAGAAACTCAGCAGAGTTTTAATGAGGAAATTATAAACTTCATTCCAGGTTTCTTGTCTCCAGCTGGAATTTCCACATTTTCAGTCTCCACGCCAGCACTGTCCAGTGCTGAATCTGGGTGTATTGCCTTGTGCTGCCTTTCCTTTAAGGGGGTTTCCAGCCTTCAGCAAAAGAACCAAAGCAAAGAAAAAAGCAAAATGAGGATAAAAGTTATTGTGTTGTACTTCATACAGCTAAGTGAGCCTCAGTGGGGAAGCTGACTGGCCAAATGTAATGAATTTCTAATCACCTGTTGGAAAAGCAGACATTTGTTAAAAATACAAACCATCCGAATCCAGGGCAACTGGAACTTGTTGTTTCCACATGTAACAGTGAAGCATTATACTCAGTTGTTAGTTTTTTGTGGTTTGTTTTTTTTTTTTATTTTTCTTAAGCAGGTTGTAGGAGAGAGTTGCTTCTTTTCCTTGGATATAGGCATAGGAAATGGGTCTCAGTGCATCAGAGCAAGAAGCGGCTGTTAAGCCTGCTATGCCATACTTGAGAAAACCCCAAGGAAATCTCCTGATATTCAGGGATGTAGCCTCTGAGAGGCCTGTGGTGCTCTTGAGCATTATAGCATCTGTCCTTGAAGCTCAGCCCGTGCACTGAATTTACAAGATGCAGAATACCTACTAATGAGGGAAAAACAAGCCTACTGTATGGTGAAGATAAGATAATGTTATATTGACCTTCTCTGATGTGGGTCAGGGACTTTTGCAGTAAATGATGAGCTTGATTCTGTTTTCTATGCAGAAGCAGTATTTTGGGAAGAAATTTTCAAAGGAGAAATAACATAAAATCAGCACTCCTGTGCTCATCTTTAGAGTATGACTATAGATCAGTGGAAGAGTAGATCAAAGGAGATGTGCTAGTTCTTGCTGTATGCATGTGCCCAAAGGGAATTTTCTTAGTTGTTTTACCAGCTGCCCTAATACAATTAGTAGGGTCATGTTTTAGTTAATTTATAAGTGCGCGGGCACTATTGATATAAACACATTCAGGGTAATGTGGTAGATGATACCAAACTAAGAGTAGGAATTCTGCAGTCATTCATTTGCTCCAGACAAGCTACTTTTATCTGTTTCTTCTTGAGAAGAAGTAATAGCATCACTTTCTGAAGCATCAGGCTCTCAGTGCCAGCTGTGACAGTGGGTTGATGTCCTCCAATGTCTCTGGGTTGTTATTTTCACTCCCCTATTGTTGCATTCCTTTCCAGCCTCACCTCCTGGCAACTGGCTGGGTAGTGTGTCGAGAGAACAGCTGACATGCGAAAGTAAACAGGGGGTGCTGAGACTGAACCTTTGATTTTTGTTTTGTTTGTTTCCTTCAGCTCTGCTTTTAGAGCTGGTGTGCAGAGCTGAAATTGCTGCCTTCAGTAATTATTCCTGGAAGGATACTGTGGTTATTATTGTAATTAGTGCCATTTTCAGTGCCAGAAAACAAAATAGGCTGTGGATGTGGTCTGAGCTGGAAGGAACTAAGAAGGTGAGAAGTATTCCTGCTATCAGTGGCTTTTCTGTCTTTACTCTGTCAACAGGTGAAAAGGTGAAAATACCTATAACCAATTTGCAAGCTTTGCTTTCCGTATTGTGAAAACATTTTTTAAAAGCTGTCAGACTTACAAAAAAACCCCTTCAGTGTGCATGTAATAATTGTGGGTTTGTGTGGGTTTAACAAATGCTGAAGTGTTTTGCCTGCTTCTCTCTTTGATTGAGCTGATATTTTGAGATAATATTTTCTCAAGTTTCCAAGAGAAGTCAGCTTCTGTCACTTACCTTCTCCCAAAGAGAAAACTTGTTTTAAAACCAACCCGTCTCCTTTTCAAAACCCACACCACACTGCTGTGGTTAGTATACATCTATTTGTCTTCAGAGATGCAGAATCATCTTAACTATCCCTAACAACATATGTGGATAGCTGCATGGCTTGTGGTCTCTCTTCCCTGAAACAGTTGTTGTTTATACTTCTGGCTAGTTTTATAAGACTGACAATTCCACCATTGTATGTTTTTTATTTAGGAAAGCTGTTGGGTGTAATCGCTGCTTTCCATTTCAGAGGACAGGGAGGTGGCTGCAGTTAGATGCAGTTGATGAATTAATAGGAGCTCCCAGCCAGAGCACATGCACTTTATAAAAATTTTATAAAGTACCTTGAGAATCTGAAGTCAGACAGACTGTAGGACTTTTTTAATTACTGTTTGTTACTGTAGGAATGGATTGTTGATTTTGATTACAGGGTTGTCCACTAAAAGAGCACAAATAGAAACCTCCTGCCAGTGAAGTTAATACTGGGCTTAATGAAAAGGGAAGTGTTGCAGGCGACACCATAGCTTAGAAAATCATGAGGGAAGGTGCTGTTCTCTGAAATATCTGCTTTCTTTAAAGAGAAATAGGACTTGTACTTACTTTTATGGTTTTTAGGAATGTCTGTGCTTAGTTCTCATTGTTTTTCTGATTACTAGACTAGAAATTCTGGAAATTGAAGATAAAAAAAAAATTAAAATACGGTACTTCAGTCAAAAGTTTCTCTACTAGTGTATTGTTCAGATACATAATATGTGCAGGAAGTCTTAAACAGAAAATTGCTTAATAGACTTCTAACACTTTTAAGATATTTTTATACAAATTAAGTTTATTATTAATTATACAAATTAAGTTTACATCTTAATCACAGACATCTTCCATTATTATTTTTTCTTATGCTGCTCCAATAGAGAAAGGTTAGAATGAATGTTGGATTATTTTTCTTCATTATTTTTCTTTCATATTTGTGTCTCAGTTTTTGTTGAGATGACTGTTCAGTTACAGTATTTTACGAGTTGCAAAGTCTTAATCAAATAGAATACATGATTACATAAAACATTCCTGTAGATCAGCAGAGTCTATATACTTGCATGGGAAAAAGGAAGAAATAAATGCCTGTGGTATCCAGGAGGTGCAAGTAAAGCTATTTTACTTGTCCTTGGAAGCAAAAATGTGGAGTCCAGAGGTTAAAACTACTCTCCTTTTTCTGCATCCCAGCTGTGCATATGCTCTGGAATAAACAGAGCAAAATTGCAAAGAAAGGTAGTAATTTCTTGTTGCTTCAGGCTCTTCTCTTTCCTGACTCCACCTCATTCCCTCAGGAGTGGGGAGGAAACAGCAGAGGAGTTCAGATGAATGACTCACAAGGCTTCTAGAAGTATTGTAGCTTATATTCATGGTGATGCTGAACACTCATCCCTGTCTGTAAGTGGGCAACTTCAGTAAATTTTCTAGCTAAATTATATAAATTTAGCTATCTGCTAATTTATAAAATTAGACATCTGCTTATGATGGGGTGTACCTATGTTCTTACAGCTGTAGCTATTATAAACAATCTTTGTCTTCTGAAGAAAACCATAGATTTAAGTCTTTGTCTTGCAGAGCTGATACAGATTGTTTTAAAAAATAATTCATAAGACTTACTTTGTTCTAATTTCATTCATTTTCAGAGGAACCTGACAGAACAATTTCCTTCCTTTCTTAAATCCTCAGTTATACACAACATTAAGTGAAACTGGTTGAATTAAAGACTTGGTAAATGCCAATTGTCAAGGGAGAAATCGTTGTTTGGGTAGATTCATTGATAACTGAATGTGCTTTGGTGAGGTTTTCAGTGTCATCAGTGGTGCTGCTACACTCTGCTGCTCATCACTTCCTAGAGAAAAGTGTAGATCTATAGAAAAGATTGCTATTTTTGATTCAGAGTTTCTGGGGTTTTTTGTCTGGTGTAGACATGGTTGCTGTCATCCATGCAGGTTGTGGTCTTGCAGTATATTCTCTTTATACATCCCGTGAAAGACTCTTGGAACTTGATTAACTTAAAGGCAAGTAGAGGATGAAAATTACAACACTCTTCTCTGCAGAAAGCTATCACGTTAACACAAGTTTTTTTACAAAAATGCATATCCTCACTATTGTCCACTTGAAAATTCTTTATATTCTCTCTCCATTGCACTCCTTTAAATTTTAGAGTTAAGTATGGAGATCTTACATTGCTAACAATAAGATGTTGTGGATATATCATCCCTCAAGCTGCAGTAGCCATGGCTTTTTTTTTTTAATGTTAGGCCATTTTGACTCTTCCTACTTTTTGTCTAATACTTATTGGAAATATGTGACATTTGCTGATGACCTGCTGTCTTCAGTTATTTTAAGTTTTATAAAGATAATCTGAAAAGTGTATTTTGAGATATGCAATGTTCTTTCTATATATCTTGCAAAGTTCTATTATGATCCCTAAATTAGTCTGGGGAGAGGAGGCTTAAATTAATCCTCTTGAATTTACACTGCTTTAATTCTCTCTTACTATGTGTGTTTTCCCATACTGAAAGTTATTAGCCTACATAATATGCTGAAAAGCTGAAACCTTAGTTTGTTGTTTGGTTGGTTGTTTGCTTCTCAGTAGAATTGTGAACTTCATCTTTTGGCTTTCAGAAGCAGTGTTATGTAGCATTAGGAATTGTATTTTGCACACCAAAGGATGCTTCCGCTGATTTTTTTGAACTTGATAGAAGATGTTATTAGAGGTGGTGTTTGCTTTGAGGTGAAGGCAGCAGCTAGGGTTGGGGAGAAGATTGTCCTTTTAAGTAACCTCCAAGTGCTAGTTCTTTGTATGCAAAAATTAAATGTTGTTTCTAGAACTGGGTTGTCCTTTGGTTAGGAAAGTAATTGCACACATAGGCATTCCCAGTGGGAGCAGGTGGTTTTGTCTGCTTACTTACATGGTTTAGATTGCTATCAAGCTCAATATAATATAGACTCATTTGTGTTGGTTCTCTCCAATGCAAACTGTGACACACTGGCTTTTAACTCTTTGACCACAGTAATGTCACCATTTAAAAATATGTAAAGTTATGCAAGATATATTAACTTGCTTTTGGGAAGAGTTTATTTTGATTTTATGTAAGATTTCTAGAATAATTATCAGAGTAGATACAGATATTATGAAATCTTTTGACTGTCACAGTTAACTGAGTGTGAAGCTGTATGCTTTTTTAAGGTAACTATTGAATTTCTAACTGATTTTTTAATAAGTATACTTTGGAGCATTAATTGCTAATGTCATAAATGGACCACTTCCAGATGGTTTGGACTAAATTGGGCATTATCCATATCTAGCAACATGTCCGGTTGATAATTCCAAAGAAAGCATATGGAACCCTTAGCATTTGCTTACTATATAAATGTACCGACAGAAAAACTGTTCATTTACACTAATCATGGGCTTAGCTAGAAAACCACTAACAAGTGTGTGGATAGTGTGAAACCCAAGCATGCATTTTGTCAGTGTACTTCATTTAGAATACTAAAATAGTAATTTATTTTTTTTCCTGAATAAATGTTTATTTATGCAAGTAAGCTACAGTGTCTATTCCTTAAGGGATTTATCACTAGCAACAAGTAATGTATTTTCTAGATTGTGGTTGCTGTGTTATTTAGAAGACAATAGGGTGTTGCAGTAGATGAGCCTTGAGGATGTACATGTTTTTATTAAACTGCTTTTTCTGCGGCCAAGAACATAAGTTGTCACATGTATTCATGTGAATCTGTGTTGGGTTTGTGTGTTGGTTGGTTGTTGTTTTTTTTTCATTTGTTTTTAATAAATGGTTGAAATACGAGAACAAAGCAGTGTAGTGTACAAACCATTGCTTTTACATAAGACCAAAAGTATGAAATTCCAAAACAACTGGACTCTCTATAATAATCAGAATACATTTATGAAGATTTTTTTTAGTCACATGCTGTAAATTAGAACACTTGGCAAATTTGAATGTGAATCAAAACTGGTGCCATATTCTGCCAGGCCAGCAGTCTTGAGCTCAGGGAGCCTTAGACTAAGGTACTTTTTCATGGTTATAAAGAACACTTCACCTGCATGAAGTATCAGTAGGTGCATGTTAAGCAGTTTATTATGCTGCAGTGAAGCTATCATAGATATTATTTCCAGAGATTGGTAATGTGAGCTTTTCCTGCCTGTGGCCCCCACAGGTGGGAATTCAGTATGTCTATTAATATCCAAACCATTTAATATACTACTTAAACCTGTCTTTCTCTCTCTCTTTCTGCCTGGTTTCACACGTGAAGCCTGGGCGCAAATGCTTTATTGAAGAGCTAGAAACTTGTTCATGACTGACAAATTCTAATCTTACTTGCCACTGAAGGACATTAGAAGTGCCTCCATACTGCACAGCAGGAACAAAATCCCTCCCTCTGTTTCTCTAACACTGAAGCTTATCCAGCAACTTTGACAGAAGCCATTTACGTAATACACCCACAAGCTGGCACCATTTAGGCAGATTCAAGCTGAAATTTTTATTCAGCAAGTTGTAGGGCTTTCTATTTTTATTATGTTATGTTATTATAATATTAATGTTTTATATATTCATATGAATTTACTAATTTTTTTCCCAAGCTGAGGTTATCGTCTATACTAGTTGCAAAAAAAATAGGGTTTTGGTCAGTAATAGTCAACCAATTACTTTGAGAGATTTTACTTCAATTTAATTTTCAGAGTATTTATATTTTCAGGGAGTTTCCTGTCCTCAAGGCGAGCACTGTTTCGTTGCTCTGACCAGTACCATATGAAAGCAGTTAAAATGCTGGAATTGTTTACTGCCTAAATTGTTAGTCAGCAGACCCAGCGCACCAGATTTCTTTGTGGTTTTTAGTGGAAAATATTAAGCAGACGCTTTTTATTCAGTTAAAGAATTTTTGTGTTTTCAGCTGCATTAGTCACAGACATAATTACAAAGAGTGCCGCCATCCACACCCCTGTTGTAGTTGCATGTTCCTCCTCCTTCAAAAAGAAGTGTGTGCAGGCATTTTTCCTCTTTGAAATAATAGGATTT
>JANHFX010008377.1:0-24074 GCA_027560015.1 Chloroceryle amazona
CAGAGGTATATTATATATAATTATATAATTTCTGATCTATAAAGATGACATTTTATATATTATAAAATTGTGTATTTTTTCCTAGAAGTAGGAAAAATAATGTTCTTACACTATCACACAATCTAATCCATATTCCTATTATTTCCTACTTAAAACTGAATTTAAAAAAATAATTTTATTTTTCCAGTGTTTCAAAACTGCCTCATATGTACAACACCTTGAAAAGCTTTCATGACAAATGTTGCAATTTCAGAGAACTTGCCTTCTCTCTAAAAATGCGTAATCTACATTCTACTAACAAGGCCTATGCATTGCAGAGGCTCAGCACACTGGACTCCCCACCTTTTTTGGCAATAGAGATTGTACCACATTAGCAGTAGAATCAAGAAAAGAATTGAGGAATAAAATTTCTACCTCTTTCTGTACCAGATTCTCACACACAGATATAATAATATAAATGATAAAGAAACTATTGTCTATAAACGTTATTCACTTATCCCTTTTAAGACAGTGTTTGAAAACAGTGTCATGGTTATTACAGTATATAAATATATGCAAGTTTGTAGTAGGGCTTTTTTTGTTAATCCCATACTGTTAAGACTACTACAGACTTCTCGTAAAAGCTCCACCATCACTCACTTTTGGTCTTACTTGAGCTTTTAATAGTTCTTATCTCTATAACAGAAATGCTGTTTTTAAAAACATAACAGGTACTGCTGATGTGATTGCTGAAAGTATCAACTGGAAAATTGTATCAATAGCTGTACTACTTTAAAAAAGCAAGTTTTTCTATAAAAGCTATGTTCATCTTCAACATTTGTAACAGGAAAACATGTCAGTTTAGTTTGGTTTTAGGCGATGGTGTAGGTAAATACATTAAAGGTTGAGATTGCTCAGATGGTTTACCACACCTCAAACATCTCTAGCTGCACTAGTCCATAACACATAGAAAAGTGGCATTTTCATAGTCCCTGTCCTGTCTTACACACACAAGTGGGGAGGAACTAGCACATGTAACAAACAGCCTGTGATCTTTTCTGGGAAGATGTTAACATTCTCTACAAATATTGCTACGCAGTACCTCTGAATGTAGGGAAGGAACTCATACTAATTAATTCATACTCATGTCAAAAGTGCAGTCACCTATGGGTGGAAGTTTAAGGTTTTGCTCAACAGCTAAAAGCACCATTTCAAAAATCTAGGTTAAGAAGTTAAGGCACTGTATTTTAGCACAGGAAATATAATAAACTACTTCTGATTTCACCAGAACAATTAATCATCATGCCTGCACATCTTAAAATTAATCTGAAAAGATCTGGTTTTCCAGTTTTCTGCTTTTCCAGAAGAGCCAAAATTATGATTTTTAGAGAATTGGTTAAAACTTTACTAGTAAATCCTGTACTGAATCACATTCAAACTGTCAAAGATTAAGAGATTGATTCAAGAATTTAGAGAGGTACTATCTGGTATAGAATCTGCTTTCTAGGATTCAAGTTTAGGAAACAGAAAGAGAATTTAATAATTCTGAAACACACACATTAAATGCACAGCACTAGCTTCCTAACCAAAACATATTCAGTGAAGCAAGTATGTTCAAATCACAGTAAATCTAAGCGGCAACTTGTATGAATCATTTCAACTTTGCTGTACCATAACTCAGAGCCAAATAATTCAAAAGAATTTATGTCAAAAAATACAAATTAATTAGAAAACAAATGTTTAAGGTTGTGAGCAAGAAACTATTAAGTGAAAGCACAAAACAATAGCTCTTTTGGAGCATTCCCAGATGAATGTTTATATTGACAGTACTACTTGAAAAGCCAATTAAACGGAATTGGGAAAAAAAAAGATGTTCAAATGAGTTAGTGAAATACCTACTTTCAGTATGATAGAAAAGAAAAAATTCTGTAGTTCTAAAATGATTTAAGGAGAAAAGTAAAAACTGACAGCATCAGTATACAACTACTGGATCTATTATTTTAGAAATGCAGTTGAGGATAAGACAAAACTCCTTCCTGACAAAAAAAGTAAGTTCTTTTTGAAAACAAGCATACTTGGTAAGAATTTGGTTTGCTATACTCTTGTATAGCTTCTAAATTTAATGCTTAAATCTCTTATTTATTGGAATTAACTTGCATATCATTTTATAGTTAAATTATCTGGACCAAGTATAACAGCGAAAGCACAGAACTCCCATCCGCCACCCAAAAATCCTACAGACAACAATAAAACTGCAATGGCTCCTCGTCAGAACTGAGTAAACCCTACCGCATGCAGAGACCCTTAGATGAAATTTTGACCCAGCTTTTTTTTTTTTAATCAAAAATTATAATCAGGGCATTTTAAACCTAAAGGAAATGGAAAAAAAAATAAAAGAAGCGAGAGCAAAAATAAGTGCACAAAATCGGGTTCTCAGACAACTGGAAAAAAAGTTAGCATATCTATTCACATATTTCATTGGTATTACTAAGGTAAACCTACAATGCATCACGCTGTTCAAGAAGTCCACATAAACTAACAGAAATCAGTATCATCAAACACTTGTCACAAAGTTTTGCCTCGGAGATAAACAGCTAATAGATTGCAAAGCACTTAGTATTCTTGAAATTTAAGAGTTGTTTCTTCAGTGGTAAAGCTTGAAAAAAAAATAATGAGCTAGTGGTGAACAAGGTCACTGAAACTGACTTCCTCAAAGAAAACTAACTACCTTTGATTATGTTGTAGGCAGCACCAGGTATCTGGAAGACGCAATAGAAGGTGAAGATCATAAGTACTGTAGCAAAAATGAACTACTAGAAATCAAAGTACAATTACTACTCAAACATCACTAAAAATTCTACACATCCAATTTTGAAAGTAGTATTACCTATGTATTATGTAATGGCTCTATTATGCTTCCACTATATTCTCCATTACTCTATACACACGTAAATAGCCTAGCAAGTATTTTTATGTAATAAACAATTCCATGACAAATTAATTGCATTGTATCAAAAGGTAAATGCCTACAGCTCTGAAGTATCTGTTAAATGTCAGAACTAGTCTGGATACAATTATTTCCATGGAGCCCCTCTCACAACTGACAGATTCTGGATTATTTATAAAACATACCATCAGTGCAGTATAAACTTAATGCAATCAATCTCCTCTAACACAATGAATCAAAAATTGCAACAAAACAGATATTTTTAGGGTATTTAATTTATTACAGTACATAAGAGAAAAAAAATCTTAAATCTTAGGATAATCCATGAAAAGGTATTTAAAACATCTAAATACAATCTGCTTAAGTTATATGCCAAGACTCTTATGACTGACCTAAGGCATTTTTCTGAAAAACAAATGCATAGCTTGATTTAATCATACTAATTGTTCTTTTGAACCATAAAAATACTGAAACAGACTCTGCAAATAAAGGTAAAAATTGCTATCATTAACATTCAGTTATAATAATTTCTATGTATACATCTATACAAACACAAACATGGTCAGTACCAGTACACTATGTGCAAATGTGTACAGTGATTTCCTCCATATCAAACAGCATCACACACTATTTTTGCAACACTCAAACATGGATTTAAGAACAATTTCCTGTTCAGATATAATCAAAATATCAGTTCATAAAAATAAAATAATTGCATTTAAAGGTCACAAGTGGGGGAAAAAAAAGCTATACCTGCTTTTATAACCTCAACTATTTTGCTTCTGGCTTCCAAACTTACATGAAAAGTACAAGCCAGAAAATTTAAACTTCAAAATAATGCTGATGCAACTATCACACAGAATACATATTTAACATCAGAATTCTTCAAGTGTGCAAAGCTGCTGCTTAAGTCACTTTAAAACTGTCAAAACACTCTTAATTCATTTCAATTTTACCTAGGTTGACTTCCATAAAAGTCTTCCTTTCTACAAATGACATCAGAAATTGCAGATATATTGGAATATAAGAAAAGTTAAATATCCAATCAAAATGATAAATTCTAATTACAATTACATGATACTTAAATATCAGCTACCGTAAGAATCAGAGATGTTACTGGTGCCCAACAGAAGTGGGGAATATGTTCTTTAGAGCACACATTTCAGTTTAAATCTAAATTCAAAAGCAAAACAGCATACAATTGTAAAAATTCTGTATCACACTTTAAATAAATTTGGGTGATAGTCCTGGTTCATTAACCAGTGGGCATAGAGCTCCTGTATGGGAAAAGACCTTCAATTTCACATGGCTTCTTTATAAACAAACATAGTATTTTACCTCCTGATTTCAATTGCTTCATGTACTACTTCAAGGAGATAACAAGCGGCTGCTGTATTCTGTCCAAAAGTCATTTACACTGACCTGAGATGATAAATACAAAGCATGTAAAACATTTCATAAAATTCAGAATATAACAATAGTGATGGTATATTAAAAAGATCCCCAAGTGAAGGTAACAAAATACTGACTTCATTAAGAAAGGAACTGAAACTCCAGAACCTTTAATTTCTGTGATCTGCTACCCCTAAAGCTGGATTTGCAAGCTATTCATTGGCATCACATTATTCAACTCCATCTGTTAAAAAAACACTAAGCCCACTCACAAGGTGCTGTACATTTTTTCAACAGGGTACAGGCAACAGAGATGTTTTTTTTTTAAAAGTGACACCTTCTGCCAAAAAGATTATTCTGATGGCACATGGTGCCAAATCAGGCCCACGTGTTTCAGTATGCAATATACATTGTGCTCCAGAATCCACAATGTATTGCTATCCCACTGACGGCAACCTCATATAAAAAAATCATAATTTTTTTTAAAAAATATATTTCTGAAATGTTAGAGTTAAAAGCCGGTATCTGGTACTGCTGGAGCAACAGAAATCCACCCTCACTTAATCCATGTTCCCATATCACAGTTATTCTCATTTTTGCTGCAGTTATTGTTTCCCTTCCTGACAGAAAGGTTAGGAACACTCAGAAACAAGCAAACAAATCAAACAATAAAACCAAACAAATATCTTTATCATAAAGAACTCTGACAGCTCTCACAACCGCCCTGCAGCTTCTGAACCCTACAGTCTGCAGCACTGCTTTTCTAACACATGTAAGATTTTGAAAATAGGAGTAAACTTCCTATTTAGCAATTATTAGCCAGGGAGACAAAATGTAATGATCTTGGCTTACAAATACTCAAATGAAAAGGAGCTTGCCACATTCTTAAATACTCTCTGATCTATCAACCAATCCTGTAAGTAGTAACAGAATTAAATTACTTGGATCTGGTCTGAAAAGCTCAGTTTAACTGATTTACAACTGGGGTAAGCCAAAGAAATCCACTTTCTCTACCCTCTTGGAGATTTCCAAGAGAGGTGGTCAGCAGGAGAGGCTTTCTCAAATGTGACACTTAAAAAAGCACCTCTGAAAAAAACAGTATTAACACACTGCTACAACAATAGAGCAAGAACTCTCTTTCAGGATCTCTTACAGATGGCTTACAAGCTAACAGCATTTAATTGGCAAAATCAGCTTTCATACAGATATCCTTGAGACCTAAACTGCAAACTTTAAAAGTAGTACAAATAATAATGAAATAGGATTTGATCCTTCTATATCACTGTCATGGATACTTTTATCTTTCCCCACATAGCATAAAAGTCACTTGCATGACTGTACATCCCCCAAACATACAACTTCTCAGTACTTTTAATAATAAAGAAAGCTCTAGCTAAGCCTTTGTACTGAGCATTTTAATGAGTCGTCCTGCACAGGACCTAGTGCTTTCCCAGAACTCACTGTCAATGTTTGGAAACTAAAACCATAGGTTTTTACCACACATTTTATCATCCTTCAGGGAAATAAGCAAACTGTCTTTCTGCATGCTGCTATGACTTGTCATTTTTAAGCCATAAAATCCATCCCCACATTTTACAACTTTTTTTTTTTTTTAATCAAAAATTACTGAATTATCAAACCTTGGTATTAGTTGGAATACAGTCCTAGCCTGAGATTTTCAGAGCAGGTAAAGAAAATAAGATTTGACACTGAAGGGAAATCATATAATTAATACACCTGAACTATTCTGAAAGTCTCCACCTTCATTTTTCTATATCCTGAAAATCACAAACTATATATATATATGTTTGTGTGTCTGTATATATATATATAAAATACTGCTTACCCTTCAGCAAAAGGCTGTGATTTGTTCTCTATTCCACATCAGATACCTCTGACATCAAAACAGAAGACTTTTGACTGGAGAATTATTAAAGACTCAAATTTCTGCTATAGGTTGAGTTATAGATGACTTGAGTTGTACAGCATCAGCTTCCAAGATAAAACTATTACAAGTGTTACATAAACACAAAAGAAAGCAATTTTCTCCAAGTATTTGTACAGTAATTCCTCAGAGAAACAACAGGAGAGGAAATAGAATCAGAAAACGTGCAAGTGTTCATAACAGGCAGATTTACAAACATGAAAAATCTGACATATTGTTGTTACAAAAGACATTTCAATGACAACTGTTACACTTACCACCAAGGGCAGCACTAACGAACTGGAGTTAAATTATTAGAGGGTAGCAAGAGGACCGTATAGGGTCTAAACTGGGAAAAAAAAAAAAAAAAAAAAGGCTAAAACTAAAAAGAGATATGTAAGGCTTGTTCTAGCAACACCAAGTAGAAATACTAGTCTATTAGCTAATAGGAAAGCTTCTTTCATGAGAAAACTCTCTAACCTTTTCTCTAAAAATACCTTTTGGGCTTTTTCCAAAAAATATAGCTATGACTGGATATTTGACACTCTTAACAGCAGGGTAGAACTGCAAATCAGGGTACAGAAAGAATACTGAGATTAATGGGTCCTTCAGCTAAGCACTGCTCATAGAAATGCATGAAACACAGAAGAGTGGCACAAACAACATCCGAATCGCCACCTTAGAGGTGATACCACTCAAAAAAAGTATGTGAGATTAGTATAGGGAGTATGTAGAGCTTACTAAAGCATCATATTCATAAGAACAATGTCTACACTAACAAATACTCTAGGTCAGCAGGAACAGAGCTGCAGAGTGAACAAATGCTGTTGAGAAGCTGACATCCACACCATCCACATTTCAGGTGAATGCTGTTTGTTTGGTGATATTTGGGGATTTTTGTTTGGTATGTATTTTTGTAGTGGGTTGTGGAGTTTGTTGCTGGGGTTTTTTTGGTTGTTTTGTGGTGTGAGTTTTTTTTAAACACATTGCCATGGCTTAACCCCAGCCAGGAACTGAATACCACACGGCTGGTCACTCACTCCCCGCCCTGCTCTCAGTGGGATAGGGAGAATTGAAAAAACAGGTAAAACTCATGGGTTAAGATAAGAACAGTTTAATAACTATGGTATGGAATATCCCTTTGGCTAGTATGGGTCAGCTGTCCTGGCTATGCTCCCTCACAGCAGCTTGTGCATCTACTTGCTGGCAGAGCACAGGAAACTGAAAAATCCTTAACTTAGGATAAGCAATACTTAGCAACAGCTAAAACATCAGCATGTTATCAACATTATTCTCAGACTAAACCCAAAGCACAGCACTGTACCAGCTATCGGTAAGAAAACTAACTCTGTCCAAGTCAAAACCAAGACATATATAGAAGTAGTTCTAGTCCGAGCCCATGAATTAAATATCCATTTGCAGCTAGACCACATTCAAGATGCTGCTGGAGCATACTTTCCAGTTTAGTGTTACCCAAAATGAATCCAGTTTGCACATTCATGCAGCTGCACAAGGTGAACAATTGCATAATTTAATTTGAAAGTGCACTTATAAACTGTGTATTACTGTGGAGGCTCACTGAGATAACCAAACATTCAGGAATGGCCTGAGGTTCGGAAACATGCTGGTAGAATGGCCTAAGAATCTTGGTAAATTAAAAACAAGTCTTTCAAGCAAGATATTGAAAGATGTTTGCAAATGAGGAAGTTCTACCACTGCTGAAAAGTAACACACAAGAAAAGGAAGAGCTTTATACTTCAATATGTAAGACACACTAACTTGCACAATAATGGGAAAACCGCAGAAAGGACTGAAGGATTAGTTTAACCAGCAAACAAAATATAAATTAAAAAGTGATAGAATAACATTAAAAGACAGAGAGCATTTGGGAACAAATTAGCAGGAGTACTATACGTACAAAGTGAACAGTACATGTTCTGCTGCAATAGGCAATGGTGAAGATTCGCAACAAGAATACTCCGCCCTGCTCGGGCATTATATTTTATTAACTATGCCCAGTTACAATAGAGAATCCGGGCCAGAAATAAAGTTGCCAAGAGATTTAGAAAATTACTTGTAAGTCAGGTTAGAAAGACCTTGTTTTCTTTACCCAGGTTAGAGAATACTGGAATCTTTCTTGTATGTTAAAAACTACGACAAATAAAAAAAAAAACCACACATCCTTGTGTCCACTGAGTATGACTCCAAAAGCAAAACGCACACACACACAAATAAAAATCAGAAGCTTAACTTGAAGCAAGGATTTATACTGCATATTAGGATATATACAGTCAATGTATGAGATTCATACTAGTACAGAGATAGCTAAGTACTCCAAGAGGTCACCTAACAGGTTACAAAGCTTCCTTTATTAGATAAATTTAGAAATATCTAAACAAACACTTAACTAAAGATGCTGTTGTTCATAGATGAATCTCTCAATCAAAACAGAGTAGATGAACTGTTGAGACCCATTCCAGGTACACATTTCTGTAATTTTGTACAAAAATATGTTTTTGATGTTTTACTATGTGTATATACACATAAATATACACACAGAGCATATGTTTATGTCTGTAGTATTAATTTATTTTTTACATTATGTATTTCCAAAAATGTGCATGTATTTTTCAGGCATTTTTATAAAGGAAACATCATAATTCTCAAGGGCGTGCAGTTAACCACCTCTTTTAAGCAGCTTTGTTTGTGCAGTCACACTGAATAGGAAGCAAGGAAGATTTCTTTGCACTCTCCAAGTATCACCAGTATTCACTTTGGAATTTACAGTTATTACTATGCCCTTCCTAAATCTTATATCAATGCCTACAGTTAAAGATTTCTGAGCTTCCAAAATTCTTTATCAAACAATTTGATAGTGAACTCCAACCCAGGTCTACCAGTTAAAACACAATTATCAATTAATCTCTAAATATAGAAAGAGTATTAAAGGACCAGCTGTCATTTTAAAATTATGAAAGCCAACGCTGTTCTTTGGCATCAGCACTAGCTGGTGTTGCTAAGCTACTGCTGCTGCCCAGACAGTTATACACCATCAGGTATTTAATTCCTGCAGGCCAGTGGTTGAAAGCAAGCAAGCGAGCAGGAGAAGAAGAAAGAAAAACAATTTTAAAAACTAAAATATCAACACTGACTGCATTTTGATACCAGCAATACTCAAATATTACCATCCCAGTGTACGAAATAGCTGATGTTCACAGTCACACCATACACAGAGAAAACCCCTTAGCTTCTGGTGCTGTTTTAGAGTCCATTTTCTCTTTACTTGCCCTGGTAATTTACTTTGATTTGGTTTTACTACAAAACAAGTTCTTTTATGTTATCTATTTCTGGGTTTTTTCTACTTCTGATGTGGCAATTTCTGGTTTTCCTCAAATGCCTTGATAAAAATCAGGAGATTCTGCCACTGTGGGCCAACAGAGGCTAGCAAATTAAAACCAAAATAAAATAAAGCCCACAAACAAATAAACCAACCAAACAAAACTATCAGCAACATAGATTAATTTTTTTGGCAGTTAAATCAGAACCTATGAAAATAATGTTATTTTGTACATGATCACTGTTCAAAAAAATTATTTTCAGTTTCTATGAGATTACTCCAGCATCCTTTTTCTTACTCTTTCATCACTGATCACACTTGTGATTTGCAGCTTCCAAATTCAAACTTGCATTTACTCTTCATACTATTTAACAAAGGAAGTGTATTTAAAACTTGGAGAAGACCCCCAAATATCCTGTTAATTATGAACATCATCTTCATAGTGCTTTTTTTATCTGGTGTGATTTCATATTTATTTTTGACATTATTTTTATGCCCTTAGCAAAGCCATGTAATTTCAAAGTCAGACTTTTATTTGTTAGTATAGAAGGAGGTAATTCAATTGGTAGAAGACAATTCTGACCTCTGAACAATCCTATCCTTCTTTTTGCTACACACTGTATGCACAAATTTTGACTGTGATGTTTCTTGCCTTCATCATATATTTAAACTAGGACCATTAATAAGATCAATTACAAGCTTAATAGTTTCTGGGTTTGGGGTTTTATTTCTATAGGGAATGCACAAGTTGAAAAACTATAAATGAAAAATAGTCAACAAATTTTTTACTATTGTACACTCAATTACCACATACGATTCTGCAGACTTTTCTCTAATGAACAATTTCAATGAAGAAGATAAATGAAGACAAAAAAAGAGCAATGGGAAAGATCACAGGTCTAGAGAACATGATGGAAAGACTGCAGGTGTTTATTTTCTTGATAGAAAGGACACTTGGTAGATGCCTTCAAACATACACAAGGTTACAGTGAGATAGAAGCCCAGGCAACCTGACAAAAGCATCAATGCACAGCTCCTGCTGAGATCAGGACTTTCATACATAGAAAAGTTACTGTCAAAACCATGACATTCTTGCCTCATCAAGAATAAGCATTTTCTGGCTCTCACTAAGGTTTTTCCTGAACAGCTAACCTTCAATGTGTAGAAACAAACCACATGCAACATTCTTGAAAGATCAGCTGTCAGCCCACCCTGTTCCAGTTTGCTGCAACATCACCTTCTGGAAATCCCCATTTATTTTTTATATATATATATATATATATATGTATGTATAACAAAAGCAAAACAAAACACACACACACAAAACCAACGAAACAAAAAACCCACAAACAAAACCACCACCACAACAACCAAAAAGGGAAAAAAAAGGACAAACAGAAAACCACAAGCCAAACATATCAGCCAAATAAATAAATTAAAAAACAAGCAAAACCAACAACAAAAACTGGCAAAAAATTGTGCAAAAATTCTTCTTACATTTAAGAGGCTTACTTCTATATGCTTGCAGTTCCACAGGATTATAAATCATGAAGCTATACATCTACTAATGCCACTATTATAATCCTAGATTTCCATCATAACATTTCTTCCATTATCTGTTAATACATTCCCTAAAGCCTTGCTACAGATCACTGGGTCAGTAAACAACTAAACTCACTGTCTCTGCAACACGTTACAGTTATTTTTAAAAGATATGGGCACATTAGGCTAGAAAAAGTTTTAATTTCTCAGGCAAAGAAGGGCAAGAACTGATCACTATTATGATTATTACAGTTCTCTCAGCACGTTTGTACAACCTTGTTATCCAATGGTAAAACATATTTATAGCTTATAAATATAACAGATCATCACTTGTCAGATGTTAAAATACAGAAGGGACAGATAACACATTTCTTAAGAAAGTACTTTAGGGATTGAGGAGGTGTGAATCCTGTCTGAGAACACACTATTTGCTTATCCTCCTCTTCCCACTCCTCAGGCATTTCAAATGGCAGTTGGGGGAAAAAACATTTCTCCCAGTTAAGTGATAAAAGCATTCTTTAACAGACACCAAAAGCACTGATCTTTTACTAAAAATATACTTTATTGCCTTATATGGATATTATCAAAAAGTTAGGGCCTGATTCTGAAAAGCCAGTAACTCACACTTCATCCAACTATAACTATGTTCTAATATTGCTACAAATTATCTTTTTTCATGCTAGAGAGTCTATCTTTTCTAATATATAAACCTACTTCTTTCTCAGCCTATTCCTTGGCAATTTAATTGGAAAAGAATGGAATCCTCTTTTGCAAATCTGTGCTTGTAGAATTATAAAATCACTTTTCATCTTCTTCAGACCGATCTCCTCAGAAAGTATTTTTACTTTATCCATTACATGTATTTATACCATCAAACCTCTCATTTCCACAAGAGCCCACTGATTAATATAATCACTGTTTATTATTGTTAATCTGCAAGCTCCTTGTGGGCATCTAACAAATATAATTATACTGACTGTTGAATTTTCTGCTTTCAGAAAACAGAACACTTCACAAAGCACTATATTACTTTTAAGTATAAGCCTTTTACATCTTCTTCACCTTTACAATTTTCCATGGTCTATACTGTTAGCCAGAACTTCACATCCATCTGCTTTGTTTCATCCTGTAGGGCTGCCTAGTAGGACTTAATATAACTCCAAAACACAGAACCTATCTCGGGTTGCTCTTAAATAGCAACAAGGGAAACAGATGCATTGCTCCTACTTTCTTAAACTCTACAGAAAAACTGCATCAATATCTGTCTGCAATACTAGCACTTAAACTGCAGGCAAAGGAAGTAAAAATTCTTGGTTAACCAAGAGCTTTGATGTTATAGTCAACATATGAAGCAAGATAGCAAAACAGACCTTTCTGAACTAGGGAATGCTGCTCAATTCTTGTCCAATTCCTAAATTAGCTACCTTTCAAGAATTTGGGCTATAGTTTGTTACTACATGGTATTAGAGCATTCAGTTTGGCATCAGATTCCTTTGTATATATTGCAGTAATCAGGAAAATGAAATATATTTTTGGGGACTCTCACATAATTACTAAATATACCTAACTATAAACAAACAAAAAAAAGTAATTCTTACTTCCAGGAGCTCTAGAGTTAAACACATGTAGACTTCTTTTTATATGGGAAAAAAAAAAAATCACTCTTCATAGACCTATCTTTTTCATTTGTGTTATATAAATCATAGCAGCAGTGGATGAAGGGAAGAAAATTTTCAGAATACCAAAAAAAAAAAAATCACTCTTCAAAAATAAACAACAAAAATTGTTCTAGAAACTTCAAAGATTTAAAAGGAACTGTGACTCTCAAACTGACTCTCCTCTTGTCCATTACTTTTTATCTCCTCTATTTTTTTAAAATAGGTTAATTAACCAGATAACACAAGGTCATTACTTCTGTGGTTTTGGAACCAAAACATCTGATGCGGACAAAACCTCAAGTTAGCCCCAAACAGTTCATACCGTAAGACAAGCTTTTAAACTGTCAGGCCACAAAAAAGAACTGTCAAGTGGAAGGACATCTATAGTTTGTCTAGTGATTAATTAATATTTTCACAAGCAAAAAAGTGTGCTGCTTCAGAGGAAGGTTAAGTGTCAGAAATAGAAATGGTTTTGCTTCCCTCTGCCTTCCTTCCAATTACTTTGGATTTGCAAACCAATGTCTGATGTGATTGAACACTTCAGACAACCATCATCTCGAACTGACAGGTATTGTCATTCAGGACGACTTTTCCTAGTAGATGGTTTGATATTCAGGCTTTCAGATATGTGATTCACAGTAAGTTTGGTTAAGGAAGATCAGCACATGGTTTATGTTAAGGAAGATGAGCATGTGCTCTCTGGTGGACAGCAAAATGCCATTCTGATGTTCACTGTACTTATTATCTGTAGAGCACTTTATTAGTTGTACTGTCATTACTGCTTTTACTGTAGAGGTTCCTTTCAACTCAAAAGGCAAATATTATGTACCATCTGAAATTAAGTCTGTTAAATCACAGCGCAAGTTTTTAAAAGCTTTGTAAGAAAATATTTATTGAATAAACATGAACTTCAGAAGCAGATAGTAATGCTTTAATATTGTTGCTAGTTACTACATACTGTAGTGATATTTCACAGGATCTCAGTGTGGTCTGATGGAGAAGTTTCATTTCAAATCCATGACCTGATTTCACAAGAAAGGAAGGGAATTTGGTAAGGGGAGGAAAGGATGAAATTCTTAACTGGGTTCCTAAATTCTTCAGGCCTGGAATAACCCATTACACAAGTAACAGTTAGAACATGGGAGATACTTTCAAGAACTCTTTACAAAGGTTCAAGTTTCCTCTTCTACAAGAACAAGCATGAAGAACTGGATACACAAATAACTTAAGCTTATATATTAATCTGACTCCTACCTACCATATCAATATTACTAATGTCCTTCTGAAAAAACATTCATTACTGGTACAATTCCTACCTTTGCGCATAAAAGCCAACAGAAAAGCTATAAACATTTTGCCCAATCCGTAGAATGTTATCAGGGAGAGGAAGCTGACTAGTCACCCCATCTGTCCCCTCTTCCAGTCTTGTCTTAACCATTCTCTTTGTACCACGTGGCAAGTTCTGTGGTAGAACTGGAGATGCTTCAGATACATTGTGTGATCCAGCTGTAAGAGATTCCTTCCTAAGATCATGGGAACACAAGAATGTGAGCTTGTAATTTTACAGGTATTTTTTGTTTCTTTTTTTCTCAGTTTTGTTTTGTGGCTTGCCTTGTTGTAGTTTTAGTATGTTATTTTAAGCATGAAAATTATTTATACCATTCAGATGTACTTAAATATACCCTCATTCCCCAAGCCAACTTTTTTTTTCAGGTATGCCTTTGTAACCAAATATTTGTAACTAAAACTTGAGAAAGAGTCTTCTTCAATGCCCTTTTGCTCTTTACATGGAATGAAACTGTATTTCACATGAAATTTTAATATGTTTAAATCTACCACAAAATAAAAAAAGTTTAACACATCTTGATTATCATTGCTCTTTCAGAAAGCAACTGTCAGGGCAGAAAGGAGTACAAAGGCATCCACTTGCCGTAAGAGAGAGGCTGATCAATACAGTTTTCTGATTCTTACCATTTGCAGTAGATACAGTAACTTTCAGAAAAAAAAAACACACACTTTTCAGCTACCAACACGTTTGTACAAGCAAGCAAGAGGAAGCTCAACTGCTCCTCATCTGGAGATCCCATAATTTCATTAGAAGTTTTCTAAATCTATTTTTTACTTTAAGATCATGAACATCAAAAGTGAAACTTCCCACAAGATGGATAAGCTGTTTTATCCTCCCCAGGAAAATGTCTACATAAGGGGAAAATGCAGAGTCAACCACTGATCAACGAATGCTTTCATAGCTGTAACAAAATAATACCATTCAGTTTAACTTGCCTGCTAGAACCATAATGCATAATACTGAGATATATACTTGTGTTTATTATTGACAAATGACATTGTCCATTGGGTCTTTACTATGAACGATGAAATAACCCTTTTTTTGTTTGGTAGATTTTATTTGTTTAACTAAAGGGTAGTATTACTTCCTGTAGCAGGCCAAAAATCTACCACGAATCTTAATAGCTGCATTCACAGTATCCACCTACATGAAAACAAGTTTCTTCTCTGAAGAGCAAATGTAAAAGTGTCATTATACATTTTTAGTATCTCTCCGAGCCTCTGGATTAAGTGTGTTCAGCTCAAAACCATCTGGTTTTATGTCGTCTGGTACTGAAGGCTTATCTAAAAATCTTCAGATTAAACCACGCTCTTTTTTTTTTTTTCTACAAACAGTAGCAAAAACAATTTCATAAGTAAATTATACCCCCCACATGAAAATAATTCTGCTGAGACATACTCTTTATAGGTGACAGGAATAATGAAACTGAGTAACTATAGATGAGGACACTACTCATTTGTTCTGCAGAACATAAATTACTCATTATGATGGCATCTAGAAAGGAAGAAAGTTCATATTCAAAACTGAAAGCAAGCTTGCAAAGTTAGTAACTCTTACTTCATAAATTAGACATAAAAGTTTAAACTTGTAATGCTGTTTTAGCTATGCATGTTTAAGTTAGGCTTTTGTAAAGATCAGAAATCCAAAATTTACATTTGGATTGCCTCCTCTAAGCAAAAGATACATATTCTTCAAAGTGCTTACATTTTCTCTTTTTTTGGTATCTGGATACCAACAGCAATAACAAGCAGGCCTACACTTATCAGAATACTGTAAAATTATCCTATTTATTTTTTAATCACAATCCCTCTGAAAACAACGTCTCATTGTAAGTGATGCAGCGGTAATTCAAAGTATTTCTCATTTACTGCAACTTAGTTCAGAAGTATTTAGGATACTCAAAAGCAACACACACAGAACTATACTGCACCTGGTCCTCAGAACTGGCTGTTGCACTTCAGAGACCTGCATCAAATTACTAATACAGATGTAACTGGTATGGAGTAAAATTCTGCCTAGTAGAAAGGACTACTAGTAGTTTACAGGAAGTTCACATCCCCTGCAAAATACAGGAGATTTCAGACTGGCCTTACAGGTTCTATCTGAATTAAAAGAGTAAAAGGAATAGAAGCAAATCTGTTTGCAAAAGAATTGATACTTAAGAGATCATCGACACTATACACGAGCGACACATATAGGATGACTGACTACATCAGAGAAGCTGTAGACTAGTCCCAAGACTTAATACTTACTAGCAGTCAGACTGCATTTTCTATGCTCTTAAAGAACATTTTCTGGTTTCATTTTGACCCCCATGAATCAAGCCTGTCTGCTCCGAGAATGCTCCACAGCGTGAATGAACAGGAAGCACATATCTGATCAGAACTGAAACACTGACAGAGACACATCCAAACATCCAGACTATCAAAAAAGACGATGCATTATACTGGAAAGGGGACTGAAGTTTCAAATAGCATGAACAAGTACTTTTAAAGGAATTATGAATACACTGTTCTTACAAATCCAGACTGTAGCCTCTGATTATGCATTAGAGACTGTGATTCTGTGAATTTGCCAAAGAGGGAAGGCTTAGCTTTGGGGCATTTATATCTTACAATACTGCCCATCCATAAATTTGCTCTAAATGTATAAACACTGCTCAATTATAAATTCTCCAGCTTTGTCATATTTGTATAGCATTCCTTGAAAGCAATGTGGTTACTCCTATAGAGAAGAGGTAAACGACCACACCATATTCTGCTTCTAGAATACCTTTCTTTAAAAACACCACTGAAATAGTTATACTCCTTTAAGTTACATATTTTGAGGCTGTTCACACCCTACAGAGGCCCATTATCTGTTCTGCCCTTTGATTCCAGAAGGCACAGGAGCCGAGCAGAAAAATGAATCGTGAAAGAATAGCCAATTAAGCATGATAATTCACAACTCATTCCTTCAATAAGTTGCAACTTACAACTAAAATGGAGGTGTAATCAGTTCAGCAGCTGCTAATGACTGGATAATTGACCTCGGAAATTCCCACTTCAACTGAGCTACTTATCTATTCCTAAGTTTCTCAGAAGACTGTAACTGTTCCACATAGCTAGTTGTTATTCCTTCCAGGGCAGCATGTACCGTCTTTACAGAAAATTAATGTACTCATACATTTACAACATAAAATAATGCCTAGAAAGGACAACAAGAATTCAGGAAAAATGCTTCATTCCTAAAGAGACTGAGAGATATGCTCATCTTTCTATTAAAAAATACTAAAAGAAAATAAAAACTTAAACCTATATTTTATGCTGATAAGAGTAAGAAACTTACTCAAAATGTAGTATTTTTAATCTGCAGTCTGGCTCCCTAAAAAAATATATAAAGACATATATAAGAGCACAGGCAATTTATAATAATACAGGACTAAAAAAAAAAAAAAAAAAAGATGCTATTTGTTCTCTACAGATTGGACACCTCCCCCTTCCTGAATCATAAGGGGGCATCTTTCTTCAACTACTCCTTCCTGAAATACAGAAAGTTTTTAAATTACTTTGCATGATTGAGTGCTTCTCGACCCACATAGGGCTTAGGCAACAGAATATACTCAGAAGCAATAAAAGCTGATTTGCCTCATGAAACAAGTAACGCTGGCTTGCATGACTTTGCTATTTTCCAGTGTGCTGAAGACAGTAAATGTCAAGGTTACACTTGGCCTAAAATCCTCAGGAAGGTACTAATTCACATTTTACCATTTATAGATCAAAGAATAAAAAGGAACACAGTCTTCCTTCTAACTGCACTTCTTTCCAGCTGTCTAATTTGCTATTATTCCATCTGGATATGGAAACTACATTTTCACACATTAATCCATTGTTCCAAATGTACCCAAGGCTTCCTACTCCTTATGATTATGTGATGTGTATGATCTCTTTTTGTACACCAATACCACGGGTTTTAACTGGCATTTAATAGCAGGTTGTAACAGCCTCATTCTGTTTTCTTTGTCACACAGTATTGTCATGATGTACAAATCAAGAGTGCTAAGGGAACTAAAAATTATCAATTGGCTAGGCAAGACATGTTGCAGTCTTTGTGAATCTTATGAAGGCAAAAAGCAAGCCCATGCAGGTGACACTGATGATTTTTACTAATAGTGTGTACCAACAACATACATGCCTAACAGGCTTCCAGATAGTTGACTTCCTTCTCCACCTTGCTACTATTTCAAAGCCCTGACTTAGACAGGAAAAGCATGCCTATTGTGTTAGTAAATTGAACCCTTGTAGTAGTCAGAAAAAAAAAAGGTTGGTGGGCTAGCTAAAGGACATGGCAATAGACAGACAAAAGTCTGCAAGAATCAGTTAGCACAATGCCTTTGCAAGTATATATAACCAGAGGTTCCACTAGAGGTACCTAAAACTGTTACTGCATATTGCAATTCTTAAATGAAGAGTTAAGAGCATTATAGTAGCACTTTCTAGAATTTATCATCCAATCTGGTTGCTATTATTTCATGACTATCACACTGGCTAAAACTAAAACCTACCATGAATTGGTAGCCAGATTCAGTACTCATTTATTGGAAGGGAGACTGTGAATAGGCAGAGACAGGTTAACAAATTGCTTGGTGGATTTCTGAGGGGATCTATTTCCCAGTTTTCTAAATTTCATTGATCTGAAGCAAGGAACATCAAGGTAACTGTTCTAGTGTGGGGGATGTAGCATCATTCAGGAATGACATAAGATCTTCATCAGCTACATAAGGAAATCAGTTCCATTTGCTCCCTGGATCCAACTCTATTTGATATCCTGTATCAGAGGTTTGGAAAATCTCCTGAAGAGGCCACCTTTTCTGTGTAGAAATATACCTACCTAATTCCCAAAACAGCAACACCAACTACTTCTAAAAGAAGCCTGGAAGAACTTTAATATTTACAGATAGAGAACATTGTCTGAACCAGTAGCAAGCTTCATATAACAATAACAAATTATGCATGATAAACTAATCATCATGGTCATGGAGTCCACAGCTTTGAAATCTACCATCAGAACAATCATTTACAGAGCAGGGATCTGGTCAGGTAATTTTACCCAGACAGCTAATAACCTCTTTGTCCTTAAAACAGATGCTCAGGAATGTTTCTGATGATTTAAACAAATTCTAGAAAGACTGAGTTCCATCTAAGGAAGTTGTAAGTTAAGAACTCAAGTTGTGTGTGACAACCAGGACTCAAAACATGCAATCCATATTATATATTCTCACAGAGAAGTATGCGGCACACAGAGCTGCAATGTACATTTTGATGAAAACCGATAGCCATGCTACATTTTTATTTATACCTACAGCAGGTGGACAAGAAAGCCACCATTCAAGACCTATATATGAGATGATTAGCTCTGTAACAAAAAAATGCCATGTATTAGCAGATTTTACAAGTTCAGTATATACAATATATATCACTCAGTAGTAGCAGTAAGTTTACTTTCTCTCAAACATCGTAGCTCTACTTTCACAATAACACTCTGTTGGCAGCAGGCTTTTCATACAAATTAAAGCTCATTCCTTGGAGCTACAAATACAATAACTCTACCACTTCCTTTATTTCACCCCGACTATCCCCAAGCAATAATGGAAAGCCCCCAAAAGAAAAGAAAAAGGGGCAAGGAGGAAGAAACAACTTAAATAAATCTGTAGTTGAAATGGAGGAGATAAAACCAACTGCTACCAAATAATCTTTCTTGTAATCTCCCCTTCAAATTCCAATGATTCTGCTTAGGAACATGCTAAAATAACCTGCTGCACATAAACAACAGCCAAAGAGTTGCAGACTAGTAGAACTTTTGGAACACCTCTATGCATTGTCTGAAGGATTTAAACCTATTTTGTACAATGTTGCTGCAAAGTACTGAAAAGGGTCTACACTCAGCTTTCTCAGATTATAACATAGACAAGTATATAATGTATTTCGCATTTACCATAAGAGAAGTTGGGTCTGAGTTCACCTTGACAATCTCCCTATAGATCTATTTTCTTTTTCAAAGAACACAAAAAAAGCGTGAATGTCACAAACCTTGAAGATATACTATATGAAAGCTGCTTTTAAGCCAAAGGACTTTATCTATTCTGAACACGGGATATGGATGAAAAGAGGCAGAATTCAGAAGAAGCTTCACAAAACAGAGAGGCTGCACAAGGTCTTCCAGGAACACTCTTCTACACAAGAATACAACAGTTGTCAAATATATATAAAAGAACAGATAGCTTGTACTTTGCTGTAAATTCTTCTAAGATTTCCAGTGTCATAATATGATTTTAGAAAGCTGGGTAATCTTATGTAACTTAGAATTTCATTAATGCTTTCCAACACTAGCGATAATTCTCTCTGAGGCTGCTAATTTCCTCAAAATGCTGGGATCAAGGTGTGATAAATATAGCCAATTTCTAAATAATTTCAAGAAATGACTGCAGAGAGCAAGATTTGCTTTTGCAGGCACACTAACATAGCTCTATCAGGCCTGGGGTTCACTGGTCTCCTAACACTGATAAAGTAACCATAACCACTAAGCACACTCAGCTGAAGCATTACATCAATGTGGGCAAGTGCACAGCCTATAAACTACAAATTGCTGTATGTTTTGGACTCTCAAGGGCATAGACTCCAGAAATATTTTCTCATAATCAAGCAACTATAGACTTACAGGAGAGACAAAGAATATTGTCACTGCTTTTACTTTTGGGAAAAGTTCCAGTGATTTAACAGAACAGCCTGATTTTGAGACCTATTCTTCCATGATCAAAATGAGGCGAACATTCAGTTCTTCATGTTCTTAAAAGGATCAAAGACACTTATATACCTTATATGAAAAAGCATATACTTTTACCCAACTGAATGTGACAACGAAATTGCCGTTCTCCTGAATGAGACTGCAATGGGAACAAACCATTGGCATTTCACTACACAGTTTGTAGCATCTTGCCAATGATTTCTGCCTATGCAGAAGTGTATCAACCAGTTCCTGCCCATCTAACCCATCCTGCCAAATTCCCTTGTGCTCTGTGTGAGGCTGACTCATAAATTACCTTAAAATGTCATAATAAAAAATAAATGAAAACTTTTTTCTTATTCCTAATATGATGCTATAAAAGATGAAGCAAAATAGTTTAATTTATGGGATAATGCTTAAATAAGCTCTAAATTCTTCAAAGTTTTAGGGAAATTATGGTGCCTTGTTCTTTAAATAAACTCTCGCTGATGCAGTCTCTTGATTTGATTCCAAAAAGAAAGTGAGAAATTAGAACCTCTCCTTGCATTTGATTAGAGAATTTTCTTTACAGTGTAATGTGCAGTCCTTCTCTTTGTTTGTTTTGATCAGCTAGATTGTTACAAATATTGGGAAATTAATTAAAAAAGAAATATTTAAGATTCCTACAGATTTTTGTAGCTGCTGTCAAAAAAGTGCTGAAAAGTGATAATACCAAGACTACTGGTTTAGGTTTTATATTTCTAATGAGTGAAAACTACAGTATATCACACACATCCACCCCAAAAAAGGTTTAGAATTGCTACTTAACCATCAAGCAGCCCTGTTACTTACAACATGGGAGGAAAAACAAACAAAAAAATCCAAAGAAACAAGTAGCTTGAAGGGAATGAGCATCTATGCCTGATTTTTGGCACCAAGAGAGAAAGAATACTTCCATTATTTCTCTTTCATGTCCATTAATTCACTTTTCACTATTTTTTTATATTTTCCAGAAGCAAGCTAAAAATGTTCACTTTTCCACAGAGATACTTTTCAGATGTGACAATACACCCATTTTCTGTTGGACTCCTCTTCTGTGCCTCAGAAGACTTTCAGAAAAGCCTTTGTAAGCGACTAACTTGGCCTCAAAAAGTTCTTTAAGGGTCACAATACTTCAAAACTTGCTCTATTTTTTATTTTATGTCTTGAGACTTAGACAGCATTAATTCCCTAGAATTAGGAGGAAAATACAGTTATACTGATAGATCATTTATAAGGCGTATTTTTTTTTTTCAAAAAGTAAGCTCTTTCAGAAAAAAACACATGTATCTGTGTCATTCTGATAACACAGGACAGTAAGGCCTTCTAGTCATCAGTCTTCCCAACAGTACTTCCCCTGTGTCTTCTGTCAATTCACACCCCAGGATGGAATCATGGCTTTCTTCTCTATGATGAAAAAAGTAACATTCATGAAATTTAATTAGAGAATACTTTCCTATGGGTTACAATGAAGAGAAAGAAGAGTAGAAGGCATCCACAATCAGAAAACCAGCATCTATTTAGAGCATCCTGATAACCTCCAAAAGTCTCTTTCCACAAAGCTTACAGGAGCTGAGGGGAAAAAACTATTATTTAAAAAGTTGTGTTTACAGGCATACACAGTCAGCTGTGTACATTCCTGCTTGGTCTGTCAAGATAAGGAATCAAGTCTGGATAAGCTGTGTTGGTTTTGTAGCACATTAATATGTAAGAGGACACACTTAATTTAAAATGCACACCTCATCACAATACATAGCTTCGTGTTAGCTTGCAGAGGTTCAAACTCAAAGGAATTATTATTACAATATCAAGGCCACTACTGTAAACTGATGTTTCTTTTCAAGATTACAAAAATTCCTGGGAAAATCAAGAAAAAAAACCCACAAATAAATAATGAATCCAAAACTACTCATCTGCTCTGAAGAACTCGAAAAAATTATTGAGTGGCATGTGCATATGAGCATATTAAACAATTATTTTTTAAATTGCACCTTTTATGACACACGTTAAGAACTAGAATAATTCAAATAATTTATCTAACAGTTCTAATTTCTAACATGCACTTTTAAAGCTGAAAACTCTCAGGTCTGTCAAAAGAACTGACAAGACATACTTGAAACCACTAACACATTAAGTCAAGCAAATCTTTACCAGTAACACGAGTCTGTCACTAGTGCCCTCAAGAACATCTAATCCTTCATAACCATCAAGTCCCACTTCACTGCTTATGAGAGAAGCTTTTATAAACCGGTATTATACTAACATGGGCATTGTATCCACATCCACATGCAAACAGTGGCAACCAACACTGAGAGAAGCCCCCTGAGTAAAGAAGAACTTGTTTTTTTTTTTTAAACTTAGACTAGCAGGACACAACGGAAAGCCAGCGGGAAAGTCGCAAAAGAATCTGGAGAACACAGGTTTGGACTCAGGCATTCAAAACAAACAAGCCGATACCCAGTCTCGTGTGACCAACAGACTCTCTCATGTCAGGGCTTTTGGGTACCTCAAAGTCACAGGCCTTTCCAGCTCGAGGTGCACTCACACCTTCCTCAGCAGAGCGGTCCTCTACGCCCTGTGCGGGTCTTAAAACCCGCTCCTGCTGCGCTCATTTTGTTGCACAACCTGGCTCGTGGCCGAATTTGCATCTGAGCACAACCCCGAACGGAGATCTTGAGAAAAGTCTCTATTTCAAGGTGAACTCTCAGACAGCGCCGAACTCGCAGCCCACACGAAAGGTGCCAGGGACCATAACAATAGCCTATGTAACTGAAGCAAACCGCTAAGGCAACGCCAAAGATTAATTTGGGGCTCCAACTTTCACCCGCTGCTGTAGATAAAACGTCACACCGCGCCAGCTAACCTTTCCTGAGGGGGCAAGGGTGAGCCGCCGCATCGCTGCTGGGCACCGCGCAGCACCAGCCGGGGCGGAGGAAAGCGACGGAACCGTAGTTTCCCTAGCGCATCCTAACGAAGCTCTCTTCCCTGACCGCCTCACTGCCCGCAGGCAGGGGAGCAGGGAAAGGGCCTCACCGGCCAGACCGGCTTCCCAGCACCGACCGGGGGCCGAGGCCCGAAGCGCCGCTCCGCCGCTGCCCGCGTCCCACCTGTAAGCGCGAGCTCACTACCCTGAGACGTCGCGGCGGCTCCGCGGCGCGCGCCCCAAG
>JANHFX010008380.1:10788-24525 GCA_027560015.1 Chloroceryle amazona
GGGAAGGAAATTGTTCCTCCCAGAGAGAGTTCAAATGCTAGGGAATGAGAAAAGCCGTAGAGGTGTAATTTAAGTTCTAAGGAAACTAATATTAGCTTCTAAAACTCTGGGCTATATATTTATTTATTTTTTTCCCAGCATTGTGTAAAGATCACTGGTTCACTAGTTTGTATTAGGTATTTTAAGAACATTTACATAGCATTTCTGTATTAGTTTATAAGCTGCAGCACTCCTGTTGTGAATCTATATTGTTGTCAGTTCAAGATCCGAGCTTTTAACTGAGCCCAGACCTTCCAGCTGTTGCCTCCTTGCTGATTCATTTAGTTCGTAGTGTTTCTTGAATTTGGACCAAACAAGGAAGAGAAGATTTGAGCAGAGGCTGTGGGTCTGGTTTTGACCTATTTCTGTCCATGTGTATGTTCAGTGCAGGTAGATGTGCCTCAAGTCACATGCTGTAGTAGACTTTGAGCCTAACCTCAGGCACAGTTGATGAAGCCTTTTATAAATACAGCCTGAGATGCTTTATCAGAGAAGGATCCAGTGGCTTAATAATCATTCAGAGACACTGTTTGGCATAGACTCTATCATCTAGGTTGACACGTTCTGGTTGGAGAAACTGTCCAACCACAACACCATGGTTGGCTTTTCTGGCCTGCCAGTCATGCAGCTCACCCTGCCTGGGGTGCAATGCTAGCTACAAGGAGGAGACTAAAGAGGCTGGCCATTCATCTTTGGAAGAAGTGATACCCTGTTATATATCTTACCAAATCAACAGATATGTGAGGCAGATCTAGGAAACCTAGGTAATAAGGCTGAAGAGAAATTCTGGAAAGTCTCCTCTTTCAGCACATCTGGGAAATACAACAACCATGGTAATATGTGTATTTTTAAAACTGCATCAGAATTTATTTTCAAACCCTTCTTAATCAAAATGATTTCTCATATATCTGAAGGGCTAATGTGGGCACATATGCTAATTAAATGTCACACTGCAATTGCTGGCTAATGTAAAATATTCAGAAATATTTTACATCAAGTGATACTGACTCATCTGAAGCCAAACCTACCCTTGAGAACCAGTTTTCCACTTGACAGTAAGATTACATTAAAATAAACCTAAAACCATAAATATTGCCCCTGCCCTTTGTCCTTAGAAGTCCCAGGATTTAATTCCATTGACTTTTGGCTCCTCCCTATGTAAAAGTGCACCCACAGAATTAAAAGTGGGAAAAGCTCTATGAATACACATTAGAATATTAGAGTGTTATCAAGAGGAGGTATGAAAGCTTTGTTTCTCACTTTTCAAAAACACATAAATTTAAAAACTGCTGTCAGCTTGCACTATTCCCAGAGCTGTACTAGGCACTGAATAGGGACTGAATGAAAGAAGTAATTTTCAACATTTTTCTTACCATTTACTTTGTCAGTATTCCTTCCAGTCTTTGTGAAGACTTGCACATACAAACAGAAGGTTACTGCAAGTGAAGAGAGGCATCAGATCTTCTCATTTCTGCAGCAATATAAACAGCTTCTGAATTATCTTTATAGGGTGTTCCTGGTGAATATTAACTATCCCAATAAAGTTCCATATTAGGATTATAGTTTGTTAATCAGAAGTGGGAGGTATCTATTCTTCATGGTATTGTATTGGGAAACAAAAGTTTTTAGCTGTTAAAAAGGTAGTGATAGTTTGTTGATTCAGCTCCTTCTGTATGTCTTAGTGCACATGTAAATTCCTTAATGAATTGGTTTTAGCACAGAAACAAGATGATGGTTATACAACACATTTCCATCGGAGCCTCTGAGAAACCTGTGAAACATTAATTTCTGTTCTTATCTATATGCTTCTTATGCAATCAATAGCTATTGCAGTATAAATGTGAATATATTTTAGAAATTAAGTCTACTTTGGATTTCCATGGAGAAATTATTGCTTTCCTACTTGAATGCTTGTCAGCAGTGCATTCTTGGCATCTGTGAGCACGGGTCCAGTTAATGAGAAATTACACCGTTAGGAGTTTTCCTCTGATACGGATACTGACCCTTCTTGCTGGAAGAAATTTCCCTACCTTGCTTTGTAAAACAGTGGCAGAAAACATCAAACCTCTTTGACTCTGTTGTGCCTTGACTGTAGGGAAAATTTCTCTCTCAAAACTAGAGTTTATATTATTGAAGTTACATTTTTAATTCCTGTTAACTTATTCCTTCATGAAATTGCAGTTCATCATTAATAATTTGGTCTTAGTAATTTTTTTTTGTATGCCAATACATAATTCCCTTCCTGATGGCTCAGGAACTGTGGATTTCCCAAATTACTTTAGAAACTGAATAGCTCAGATCTCTTGCCTTATGCTAACCTCTGAGCTAAGACTAAGCTATCTCATCATGGTTATACACATAGACAGAAGCATTTCAGAATCTGAACTCCTCCAACTCCTTGGTGGGCAGAATGACAGTGATAAACCACAGGCATTGTTTCTTATCTCTCCTCATCACTATCCTGTCTGCTTCAGTTCTGTTAATTTTGCATTCCAGACACAGACTATTTCAAGCTTTTGTGTTTTGTCTGTCTTTGCAGGAGTTTCTAAAATCACCATTAAAATATATATTTTTTTTTCCTAAATATTACCTATATGGAATAAACAAGCCTAGGTTTTCTCATGGCATGAAAATAAGGTATTCTTTCCTGGTATATTAAACAACATGACAGGAAAGCTTTTCCCTCTATTAGTGTTTCAGAATGGATAAATTGAAGTCTTGGATTCAAATGTGAGTAGAGGTGATGTGAATAAGCAGTAGGATGGATAAATGATGTAAACACTGGGCTCTTTCAGTTTAGCCCAAGCTACCTGTTAGAAACCCCTAAAGGAAATTTCAGCATATAATTTTCTTATCTCCCCAGCTGTTGTGCTCAATAGTGTGTCCTACTTCAAGGCTCTTCATCCAAAATGTTGGTGCTGCCAAACTGTTGTGTGAGAATCTCTCACTGAGTTACGCATTGTGTAGATGCTCTGTAATTAGGCCAACCTTCAGAGCCTTCCCAACTTCAGCATCCCTGATGCCGCTCACAGCTACGAGGTTGTAGCGTTAGGACAACTGATTGCACAATTTAACATGGCAGGTACACTATAAAAGCTTTTACTATTAGATTTGAAACCCAGTTTGGGGAATACTCAAGGAGATAGCCGTGTAAGAAAGTGCACAGTGGAGTCTCAATAGCACAGTCTCAGCTGATGTGTTCCTGTGGGAGAGGCAGTGGTGAGTTTGCTCACACCGACTTCCAAGGTCAGGGAGTGGTTGTCAGAGCCAAGGTTTTTTTTCCCCAAGCTCTCAGAGGTGACATATAAGAGAGATTCATGAATACCTGTGATCTCTTCATCACTTGCTTCAATGAGGAATTGTGTACAAAGCCATTTTAGGATCAGCTCTACTTATCAACAGATGAAGCTTAGAAAAGAGGAAGGTCATTAGGTATCTGGTGTGGAAGACTTACCATCACAATCACAAGTTCATGTTCATTCGCTTCTGGTGCTTTGTCATGCCATATGTAATTCTATGTTCTCTCTTGGTTATTGTCACTTATTGCTTGGGACGAGCCTTGCCTGCAAGAGGCAGGGCAAAAAGAAAAAAACCAATCCTTTCCCTACCTCTCCCCCCATGCCCCCAAACAAAAAAAACCCAAAACAACCAACCAAGCCCCTGCTGTACATCGTTTCACTGATGCTCAGAACCAGAAGGCAATCTCTAACCTTCCAGTGTGCCATGCACTCTTCTGAGGAAGCAGGTATCTAAGTCCCCAAGGTTGCCAGGACCTGGTGCGATTTCACATGGTTACTCTGCAAATGGGGCTCTTGGCCAGTGACAGACCTTTTAACACTAGTCAATGCTTCTAAAGTGAAAGCTAATCATTACTTAATTGCTGATATCTTCTACCTTGCCCTAACAGGACACAACAATACAATCCTAATGTTGGACCCATCTATCATCTTCCTGCCATATTCGTGTTTCTAGACTGGAACCATTCTCTTCTACAATTAACATTTAAAGTTTTCCACCATACCAGCATTGCCAGTGCACTACTGCTTACTGTTCATTCCCTGATCTTAGCAGCTTCCAAATGTCATTGCTTCTTGATGCCATGTGCTGAATGCCAGGGGGTAGTAGCTACTGTAAGCAGCGTTTGAAACAACGAGGTGAAGTGCTAAGCAATATCCTGCTGAAAACTGGTGGAAGCCCAAGTCAAAGTCTCTGTGAGGATGTTTGTGTAAGTCTTGATTCATTCATTACTGGTGAATGGTTTTATAAAAGAAAAACCAGAAAATCATTATTAGTTCTTTTATGCTTTAAATATAGGTTATCAGGATGATGTGTTCAAAATCTTGCTTGTTAAACTGTTAAAAATGTTTGATGAATACGTAAACATGCAGAAAATGTCAGGCTAAAAAGCTGATACTCAACTTTCATGTACTAATACAAAGTAAGCTTCCGAAGTTGCCCGCCTGCTACTGGGGGATGTCATGTGGTTGAGTTTGTGTTTTCAGCCATAATAGAAAATGTCTAGAAACCTGTTTTTCTTTATCTAAGGGCTACATTCATTTCTAATAACATCTCATCATTTAAACAAGCTTGTGCTGGCTTATGAATAGTAATAGACCACACTTTTGGTTAGGATGAAGGAACATAAATCACTAAGTGTCAAGCAGCTTAGAAACCAGTATGTCCTCATGATTGTTTAATAGAGTACAAAGGGAATTGCCTTCAAGCTAGTGAAATCTCGTCTCCAGTCACACATTGGTGGTGCTTCAAAAAAAGAAGAGAATTGTTCTTTTATGACTCTTGGCATAAAAATTTAATTAGCAGCTGAGCTCTTTCTGAAGATAGAAAAAAAGTGTTTTCTTTTTATATAGTACCTTTCCTTTAACTGTTTACTTTGTGTTTCTGTGTTGTTCACACAGACAGGATCTGCTGTCTTCCATCTCTCTCTCTTTTTTTTTTTTTTTTTTCCCATCCTTCAATAGTGATTTTTTAAAAAAAAATGTAATGGGTTTCAGTAATTTTTTTTTTCTTTCACTATGTTTCAGCATATTTGAATACTGTTCTTGGAAGACAGCCAGAACACACATCAGAGGAAAAAGTGGATTTGTAATCATATTTAATATGTAGTAGATACAATGTAATATGTAGTGGATACAGTGCTGTTATTAAAAAAAATAATAATTATTGTGGTCATTGATAGATGTGTTGGAATGAATCTTTCTTGAGATAAGTAGAGAGATGGTGAATATATACTGATCAAAAAACCAGTCCTCAATTGGAATCAGGTACCAGTGTCATAGAATGATTCCTGTGAGATCTATGAATTTGTTTTCTGTTTAATTTCTCAGATTTATGCAACTAGACTTTTAATCTTAGGGTTGTTTTTTTAATATATTACAAGGAGACTGGATGCAAAAGAACAAGAAGAGCCCCAAACCTTAAACTCTCATTGGCATTTGCTAATAATGTCAAATGTCTTCATGTCAAACAGATGAGATTTCTGGTCTAACGTGACACATTTCCAAAAGTGCACTGGTGCACAGACACTGTGATCACCTTGAAGCATAAATGTTTGTGTATTGTGTGCTTCGTGCAGTTAGTAGAAACGCTTCAAGGCCTAGATAAGTCAAAGAACATCTCTCTGCTTCGAGGCGTTCCTTGGCATAACCATCGGTCCCAGTGCTTTGAGAACTGCCTCAGAACAGTCAGACCAGCAGACACCTGAGGGTGTGTGTCAGAAAAGATGTGACTGGCTGAAAGATGTCATCATTGAAACTCAGCTGGCTTCTTTTAAGTTCTTGTATGCTCAGACACGCAGGTGCTTCTCATGTATTTGTATTTAGATTGCAGTGGTGAAGTATGTCCTGGCCCTGGATCCTCTTTACATCTTCATAACAAATACTAAGTTCTGGACAGTACAGAAGTGTACTTTGCACTTCAACTCTTCCAGGTGACACAGGTCACACCCAGGCCTGTGGCTTTACTTGGCAACTGAACTCTTTCAGCCAGCAGTTAATCACTGCTAGCTGCTGCTGTCAGTGTCTTCAAAGACTGAAAAAAAAAAATAATATATTTTAGGACTCTCAGTTGAAATTTGGAAGCAAAGTTGCTTAGAAATCAACCTTTATTTTTCTAGTTGATGGGCAAAATTTTAAAATGAATTTTTCATATATGAGGTGGTTTATTTCCTGGAAATGGTCTTTAGAAGTGTTTTCCTCTCTTATGTCTTTCACTAGGCATTGTTTTTTACACTTAAAAAAGATTTAGGTTTTCATTTTGAAAACACTGAAACAAAGTGTTTTGACCTTTCTGAAAAGGCATCTCGCACAGTCTTCTGAGAGCAGCATCAGACTCTGGATTTGAGGAAGTTGAGTATAATAGTAAATATCCTCCTTGCAATACCAGCCTCCTTAAGTTTCCAGAAGAACCTGGTTGTCCATGTAGGTCAGTAAGGGAAACCTAACTATCGGTACATGTGACAAGACGGTGCTTGACTTGTTGGAAAAAGGAGTATGGTTTAAATGACAAGAGACCATTTATGTAGTCCTAAAAGGATTTTGTAACTTCATACTACAGCCAAAGATCACAGTTCCAGTTTCCTCTTTCAGTGCTGGACAAAAGATACCCACACTAATAATTTACTTTCTATATAACAATGTAAACTCAACATTTTATTTGGATGCTCTTCATAACATAATTAGAAAATTGTGGGTTTTTTTTTCAGTTGGTTTGTTAGTTGGGCTGTTTTGTTTTGTTGTTTATTTAAGAGAGCTCAATGACATGAGAATGAAATTAAACCAGTTCAGTTTTGGTAGAATGGGACATTTCTGGCAGGGCTAGTTCAAATCAAAATACTGGCAATCTGAAGAAAAGAAAAAGATGTATTTCTGTGAGTCCATCCTATTTTAGGAGTAAGTCCCTTTTGGAGATACCCTCTGAAGTTATCTGTTCTTTCTATCAATAGAAGGAATTGTCTGGGCTGCTTCTTTCTCCCTGCTTTGTGATCCTGCAAATACAACTGTCATACTTCAAAGTCTGCATCTTGACATTTGAAAGACATATTTTGTATTCAATATCTGGTATATAATTTCTCTGGTGTAAAATATCTGCCACTCGTTTTTTTTTTTTCTAATGTCACAATATTCTTTGCACACTTTTCACACAAAAAATAAAATTACAATTTATTCTCTACAGTAAATTTATGGAACTCTTATAAAGTTGTAGAGTATAGACTTCTAAAGTTTATTTTCCTAAGGGTATATTTATGAAGGTTGTACTACTAAAAAGCAGTGAGGTAGGATAGCAGAGTAATATATGGATAATTAATGCACACTGTAGCATAATTAACTTTGGGGAAAGTTTTAAATCAGCAGGGCTCTTCTGTTTATTTTGGTCATCATTTCAAATTGTGGGAAAAAAAAAAAAAAAGTATGTATCTTCTTTTCAGTTTTACAGAATTTTTGGATCCATTCCAGCGGGTTATCCAGCCAGAAGAGATCTGGCTGTATAAAAATCCTTTGGTGCAATCAGACAACATACCTACGCGTCTTATGTTTGTAAGTACTATAGGTTTACTTACTGGTCGTTTGATGGCTGCAAACTAAGTACACTTTCATTTGATAAGCAGTAGGAAATCTTTCGGAAGTATAGGATGTTCCTTTAATTCTAATGACAATTGTTTTTCAAACCAGGGGTGTCCAGAATGGCAAAATGTAGGAAATTGTGGGGAGTTTGTAAAAAGCAGCATGGCCAGGTGACTGAATTTATGAATGTTGATTTTGCAGCTTAAGATTTAAGGTAGTATTATAGAGAGATGCTGCAGAAGTGATTAGAGAAGCTTTTTGAATTAGCTGGTTGGCTGACCTGACAAAACCTTGCCATGCTCTTATTAGGTTAAGTGCTTAAATTCTGAAATCCAATTTGGTTTAAGTGTGTTAGGCACTAAGATGTTTGCCTCCAAATACTTGTTTTGTTTTTTCCCCATGTAGACAAACCCCTTTGATTTATCTTCTGCCAACAAGTGTGCAGAATATATCATAGAGCTGCTCTGTTGTCACTGTTCTTCTGGCTCTCTCCAGCTCGTGTTGACATGCAGACTGATTTTGATGGTTTGCCTGGTTATCAGCATTCATGGTTTTGATGACCTTCAGTAGCTACGGTTAACAATTGTAATAATTTACATATATAAGAGTGAGGTTAGATGGATCACTACAGAAATGCTAAGGAGTTATGGGTATAGTTCAGGCTATTAAACCAAGTAGGTCAGTCATTGCAAAAGCTTCATCAGTCAAAGTGGAGATTTGTCTGGAATGGGCATGGCAGATGAGGTCAAATCCTAGCACCTTTATGTCAAAGCATCTTTTCCTGTGTCTTCAACGAAGCCAGGATTTTACTTTTCAGATTAAGGCTTGAATTCAGAATAAGGCTCGGGACTTCAGTTATGGAAACTTCTTAATTAAAGAACATCTTGAAGGTGCTTCCTATTTGTGAGGTGAAAATATATCCCAGCCTTTGAAGACAGAGGCAGAAGGCCTGGTATTAAATTTACCAACATACTGTTTCTAGGACATTAAGAAGAAGATCTACTGAGCATGTTTTCAGCCTGGATGGGTGAAAATGTACGTTTTTCCTGAAATGGAGGACACGTGTAAAAACAAACAAACAAACCCACAAAACCAAACATTAATTTGTTATGCTGGGAAAGACTCTTGAGTTGAATTCTGCCATTTTTCCTTATGCTGAGCATTTCCTTGCTTTATGGTTTCTCAGATCTGTGTTTATAACTGAAGAGTTCAAGAACCAATAGTGAGCCATTTTACAGAGGTTTGCTGCAGTGGTGAAACCATTTTTGAAACCGCTTGGGATAATCATTCGTCCACAAGTTCTCTAGGCAGTAGCCCCGGGAAGCACAACTCTGGGATATAGTGTAGTACATTTCCTTGTTACCCACTGCCCATAGAGCCAGCTTGTGGTCTACTTCATGGCAAGTGGAACTTCCAGGCAGCTCGATGAGTCAGCAACAGCTGTATAGTCTCTGTTCTCTTTCTGGCTCAGACCATTGACATCTCAGTAATGCAGTGAACAATTGCTTAAATTAAGAAACATAAATAATTTCTAATTTTTTTCTTATTTCTTTAATTAAAAAGAACAAAAAACCAACTCTAGTATTGATTACAAGCTTTCATTATGTGAAGAATTTCTCACCACTAGTGTCTTACTGTGATATTGAAACATATGGCTACAGCTTGACAGAAAGCAATCTCTTAAGTCTATAAGGCTTGCTGGATGATTTTATATGCTAAGAGATTTGGATTCAAGAGAAACATTATGAATACTCCAAACCCAGATCCAAATTGAACAAAGCTGACTTCAGCATGGGTTACAATCAAGCCACAGGGACTGGAAAGACCCGAGACTTGTTCTATCTCTCTAACAGTGGATAGTCTTTGTTTTGGCAAATGCAAGGTACTGTCAACTTCTCTTGAATACATGGAATTCTGTGGGAGTCCCTGTAAACTTAGTACCTCTCTGGCTTGCCAGGATGAATAATGAATGAGAGATTTAGTCCATGTTTCACAAAAGCAAGGCAATGTTGGAATATTTCACTGCTGGAAAAGAAAACATTACTGAGATGCATCTGAGGAGAGTATTGCTCATTAGACTGTTGCCAAATCTGTTAGGGTTATGAGCCATCAGAACCTTTTTGCAAAATAAAGAGAATGGAGTCTTTAGCAAGCCAAACTTTCTTCATATGTGCATTTTACTGCAGGATAAAAAACACCTTCCAGCTGATGCTTTTGTGTAAGGAACAGCAATGTACCGCAAGCACGAACAGTTCATCTCTCTCAAAAATCCATATGCTTGTGAAATATGAGGAAATCTGCCGTTTTACCAGATTTCTGAAGATTGATTGTGAAGTGGTTTGGAACAAGCTGCCACTTGAATTATATTCTTTGTTGGTATTTTCTGCTGCTTCTGCTTGTTCAAAAGATTTCTAACTCCATTAAACCACCACTATCAGCCTGTCAGCCTGGCTATATTTCTACATGTTCTTCAACAATGGAATGCAGATATCTTTCTTCTTTCCTTTCGTGGTGCCAAACCTTACTTTTTAGAATTAAACTAATAATTCTGGGTTTTGCTTTAACCTTTTTTTTTTTTTTTTCATTTCCCACTCTCTCTGAAAGCAAAAGTTAAACTCTTGCTGAGGATAGAGAGAAGTGGACATTTCTGGAGCGATAACGTGGTACTGCCATCTGAACTTGAATCTCACACTGCAGGCAGAAGGGAGTCTTAAGACAAAACGGTGCATCTTTTTGCACAAAATCTGGTGCCCACCTTTCAAACTGTAAATAACAAAAAAAAAAAAAGAAAGGGGCTGACTCCAGACAGTGTTTTAATCTGCATGGCTCACTGAGTTAGATAATATTTTGCAGATGCAGAAGGGAATCTGGTCTGAGAGGAACTTCCAAAATAAGTATAGTACATTTTCATGTTCCCTACTCAGGTATTTTAAAAGCATAAAATGAGGACTGGGATTAATCTGTATTGTAAAAAAAGTCACACATCTTTTATCATAACATACCTGTCCTATCTGTTTTTCATTTCAGTGAGGAGACTAAAGTAGTAAGGCACTGTTCAGCCTCAGTAAAGAGAGCATAATCTTATTTTAAGATTTGTGCCATATACACCTTAATTTTTACCTTGTTTAAAGAAACCAGTAGTTTTCACTTAAAGAATAAATGTTTTCTGAAAGACCTTGATTTGTTTTTAAAACAGATGGGATTGTGAAGAGGTTTGTAGATTACAGAAAAGACTTGTCTAACTTAGACTGGAATCAGCAAGGAGCATAAATGGACTGCTTTTCCTCCAAGTTGCTTTTTACCTCTGCAACTGAAGGTTGAGGACAGAAGGACCAGTTGGGAGCAAAACCATAGTTTACAGGGCAAGCTATTAATGGAAAACTCTCTTGTATTGTGCTTGGGAGAAACTGATATGTCTCTCTCGAGAAAACCAGCAAACACCTGCTCTAGGAGGTCAGACTGCTCTATATAGACACTGCACAAAGTAGAATGCTGTTCAGATAACTGGCACATTTACAGTGTGAATCATCCACCATAATCCACATTGCTCTATGAATGTTGTTCGTGGAAATCAAGTGTGTGCATTGATGTGGAGATGATGCTTCAGGTTCCTTGGAGGAGGAATCCTTTCCTACAGCACTGGCTATAAAAGGATATGTTTGTTTAACTAGTGAGTATCCTTGTAGATGTTCAAGTGCTGTTTTTCTCATTTTGAATGAAAGCAAGCAGTTTGTTCCACTTCCAGACACTTGTAAACAGAAGAATCATAGATAGCATTCATTAAATCCAACAAGGATAAGTGTAGAGTCCTACACTTGGTGAGGAACACCGCCATGTACTGGTACAAGTTAGGGGTAGACCCACTGGAAAGCAGCCCTGTGGGGAGGGACCTTGGTTTCCTGGTGGACAGTAAGTTATCCATGGAACAGCAATGTGCTCTCGTGGCCAGGAACGCCAGTGGTATCCTGGGGTGCATAAAGAATCCTGAGTGTGGCCAGCAGGTGAAGGGAGGTTCACCTCCCCGTCTACTCTGCCCTAGTGAGACCACATCTGGAGTATTATATTCAGTCCTGGCCTCCCCAGTTCAAAAGGGACAGGGAAATACTAGAAAGAGTCCAACAGAGAGCTACAAAGATCACAAAGGGACTGGAACAGCTCTTTTATCAGGAAAGGCTGAGAGCCCTGGAGCTGTTTAGCCTGGAAAAGAGAAGACTGAGAGGGGATCTTATCAATGTTTACATGTGTCTGAAGGGTGGGGTCAAGTAGAAGGGGCCACCTCTTTTCAGTAGTGCCCTGGCATAGGACATGTAATGGTCACAAGGTGAAACACAAGAAGTTCCACCTCAACATGAGGAAAAACTTCACTGTGAGGGTGACAGAGCCTGGACCAGGCTGCCCAGAGAGGTCGTGGAGTCTCCTCCTCTAGAGACTTTCAAGACCCACCCAGATCTGTTCCTGTGTGGGCTGCCCTGGGTGATTCTGCTCTGACAGAGGGGTTGAACTCAATGATCTCCAGAGGGTTCCTTCCAACCCCCACCATTCTATGATTCTGTGATCCTCTTGGTGCATTCAAAAGTGACAGTTAAAAAGGAACCAACAAATAAAATAAAGAGCACTTATAAATGTCAGGAAGGTAGTGCTGGAGTCTCCTGTCTTGGCTAGAATCTTACTGAGAGCATGGCCTGGATGGGCTGCCTTCTGGAGCAAGGCTTAGTGTGGACAAATACACAAGATTTGTATGGATCAGTGTGTGAATTTTGTGGCCCTTATAGACTGTTGCTTTTTCATTTATGAAGCTGACATTTTAAATGCAGCTCCAGGCAATTACAAATCAATTAAAACCCACAGTCATATTACAGTTTTAATGGATTCGTTGCCCTGTAGCTACAAAGACAAATCACCCCACTTTGCTTAAGGTCAGGAGTTTGATAAAGATCATTCAGCCTTCCAGTTTTAAAGGAACTAACTGGAACTAATTATTAATCAGTTGAACTGAAAAGGAATTGATGCTCTCATACATGATATTTGTTATCTCTTGCAGGCAATTTCGTTCCTTACACCACTAGCAGTCATTTTTGTAGTGAAAATAATCCGTCGAACAGACAAGACTGAAATTAAAGAGGCTTTCTTAGGTAATGTATGTCATACTTCAAGAGGGAAAATGTGTGATATCTCTCAGAGATTGATTCCAGTTGTAGTCTAAGCCTTGAAGAAAACCTGTCTCCATTACAGTCCATTAGAGTAATTTTCAGAGCAGTTATAGCTGCACGACACCTCACAAAAGACTTTGTTTTTATGTATGTTTATCAATGTAAAAATTCTGTGCCTTAATGCCACAATCTAGCTAGCGAGGGCCAGCTTTTCTGATCACAAGCTGATGGTTCATCTTAAACTGCCAGTGGAGTTAGATGTGCACTTCATCCTGAACTGTGACCTGCTATGGCTGTGCTGTGGATGAGGTCTAATGACAGTTGCAGGCAGCAGCTTTGAGCAGAGGAGTAGGTAGACCAAAGGGGTGGGAAGTCTTAATCTGTTCCAGCTACTTCTGGCTGCGCCTATCTTTTGAAATCTTTTAGTAATATATGCCCAGATCCTTTTTACAGAGATATTGCCAGAGACCAAAATTGACTAAAGCACTTTCACTGGCAGAGGATGCTTTGAAGCACTAAGAACAGCAAATGTTTTTGTTGGCAGTATGTTAGAAGGATGCCTAATTCTGACATTCTCTTTACTGGTTAATTTACACTTTAATTTATTGGCCCTTAGATCATAAGGTCAAACCAATACTCACCCATGCCTTAGCTATATGGGCTGTAACTGGCACTGTGTATCTGCCTTTAAATTTTTTTTAGCCAAGGCTGGGTTCCAATAGTTTGCCCTTTCTCTAGTTTCTCTAACAGAAGTGTGAAAAGATCCTAGTTTTGGTTTTGGCTGCTGCAAGTCATTTGTAGTAAATGTTTTATAGTGATATATTACTGACAAATCCATTCAGCAGAAGTAGCTGATTCATAAAATGCATACAGTCACAGATGTGAATTTTACTTTCTGCTGTTTAAGAAGGGAAGGAGCTTTGGATTAGTTCCTCCATCACTTATTCTTGTCAAGACAAAGAGTAAAC
>JANHFX010008380.1:24625-36839 GCA_027560015.1 Chloroceryle amazona
CTTTCTGCTGTTTAAGAAGGGAAGGAGCTTTGGATTAGTTCCTCCATCACTTATTCTTGTCAAGACAAAGAGTAAACCGCACCGTGTGTCTCAGCAGCTATCGCTACATCTCCCATTTTTGAACAAGGACAATGTCACTGCTGGTCACATGCACTTAACTTTCTGGCAGATTTCAGTTTGCCATGCATCACGATAAATAATTGAGAGGAAAACAACTGAGGGGAAAAAAAGAGCATGGGGTTGAGTGGTCACTGTGAACATAGGTGTTCAACATAGTGAAAGACTTGTTTGAATAATATCAGTGTCTCTAGGATTGACTTGTTCTTTTATTTTTGCTGGCAGCCGTTGCTGTAGTTTGAGGAAACCCTTGGTTTTGCTTTGATGGAGTACCTCTCTTTTTTTTTTTTTTCCTCATTTAAGAAAGAAAAATACATTCTATAACACACATTTTTATCATCTATTATATCCTCAGGCAAAAATTTTTATGGAGAAAGGATGAGTGCTGCTGAAGTGCAGCATCTAGGGCAGCAGTCCAATGAGAAAACAGCTTATGCAGCTGTCATAATCAAAACTTATGCTACTGTAACTGTTCTGCTGGAAATCAGAGATTTGCCTGATAGTCTGTTGGGATTTTTCTCCTGATGAGAAATAGAATTCAGTGGTTCTTTTGTTGTAACAGGGAGCTATGGTGTGGACTGCAGCGTTAAATTCATTTTAATTTGAAAGAAGTGTATGCACTGGGTCCAAGTGCCACTGAAGTCAAGACTGAGATCTCCACAGGCTTTAGATACAGTTCTTCAAAAAGTCTAGGGCTCTGGCATGCAAGTACAAATGACAAAGATGATTCAGTCATACCTAGTATGACAGTTCCCATTTATTACTCAAATTTTATTAGGAAAATTGGTGACATTTGTGAGTAAATGTAAATGGAAAATGTAAAGATATTTAGTCAAAACATCCACATCCTTTTGAAAGAAAAAATTAAAAAATAATCTAATTCTACTTTAAGCCAAAAGGTAATTCTTTAGCCTGAAAATGGACTGTTTAATTGCATCATATGTATACACATACACACATATACACATGTGTGCATGTTTATGTGTCTTAGTTGGCCCAAAGAGTGTAAGATTTTTGTATAGTAAATGGCAAAGCTGATAAACACACATTTGTTTCCATCTAATAGTTTCTGCCTGTGCAAACAGTGTGATAGGAAAACTGGGTTTGGATAAGGAAATAAAGATTTCTCAAGAGTAAAGGCAGAACAAAGTCAGTTATGATGATTATGATACTCTGGGGTCTGTCCTTAGCCTGGGTAATAAAAGCAGTAGGTTGCAGAGATCATTCAGTTGTCAATCCAGCAAAGGTTTCAGTCTGCAAGTCACATGCTATAATGCTGCAATTTATAGCTTGGTATTTAGGTTATTATTGTTCTGTTTGTTCTTTCTGTTTTGTAGCTGTTTCCTTGGCTCTAGCTCTGAATGGCGTCTGCACAAATACCATTAAATTAATAGTGGGAAGGTAAGTCTTGTCATGTTATAAATGATAACTTTAACTGTTAAGAGAAATGAAGATGGATTGACAAATACAAGACATCTTAATGGAATCATAGCAGCGGCTCCAACGCACGTTGAATTAGAACGGGCCCCTGTGAAGCTGTCCTTTCCCTGGTGCAGATGTTGTACAGCTTCATTATGTGGCATCCAGCTGCGGTAGGAATCTATGCCCTCGTGTTTTGTTATTTGTTTGACTGGTTGGCGGATCCAGACAAACAAGGAGTTTGAAAGGAAAAGTGTGAGCTGAAATCAGTTCATTAAATTGGCATCACGGAAGGGAAGAGTCATGTGGGAGCTCAGATGCCAGTGCCACATCTGATTAAAAAAGAATCAGTTGAGTATATAAAGCAGCTCCTGCATTTTGCGTGAGGTGCTTTACTGAACGTGGAATTTCCAGGTAACATCAAGATCCGTGGCAGAACAAACCTTGGAGCTAAGCAGTAAATGGACTCCTAGGTAGGCATCTTTTTTTTAGGGTAGCATAAATTTGTATGAAGTGTTCAGAAAAATACAAAAAAAAAATTTTTTTGTCTCTTTATTAAAATTTTGAATAATTTAAACTGTGAAATATACATTTGACTTGAATTCATACACTCTAACACAGTCTAATGCTGCCTTTGTTGTTCACCTGTTTTCTAGCAGTGAGGAAGCAATATTTGTACTCAGTTTGTGAAGAGCCCTCTCTGCTACAGTACTGATGCCCTGACAATAATGATACTTGGCACTTTTATGAGTGCTTTTGAAATATAATTATGAATGTCTACACCATCTTCAGGCAGACATGAGCTCATTTTGCCTGCACTCCAAGCCAACTAGTTGCTCTGTCAGCTTGTCTCTGAATCTGTGGTCACTCACCTTGCTTCTCTACATGGTTTATTAGCTCAGTATGACATCAGTCAAACCTACGTGCTATCATTTAGCTCAGAGCAGGGTCAGAAGAAACTCAGAGGTTTGTTCAGTGCAGTTAGAGGGTCAGCATCAAGGCTGGCATTAGAATGTGGTGGTTGTTTTGGTGCCAGTCTTGTGGCCTAAGTTGTAGCCCTGTCCTCAGCTAGATGTGTCTGCAAGACTTGGGCAGCTTTGGGGTTGTTAACGCTACTTTGCTCTGTCACTGGAAGGGGGGTGGAAGGCTGATTGCTCTAGGCAAGGGCAAGGTCTTTTCCAGCCTAAATGATTCTATGGTTTCTGTTGCTGTGTTAAGGCAGGAGGGAATGAACTCTGTTTATAATAAGCAGTAAATGTACTAATCACTTTGAGGTATATTTGTTACTACAGCTTTTATATTTTTAATATCCATGGTGTTTTTTGTAGACCGCGTCCCGATTTCTTTTACCGCTGCTTTCCAGATGGAGTAATGAACTCTGAAATGCACTGCACAGGTGATCCAGATCTCGTGTCTGAAGGCAGAAAAAGCTTTCCGAGTATCCACTCTTCCTGTAAGTTCATTTAAATGCAGTGCTGCTTCTGTAAAAAGCTGTTCTATCCATGGTTTGGAATTGTTCTTTTTTGTGTTACATCCTGAAGCTGATTTTTGCTGGGGGGTACTGGACTTCTGTTTTGGGTTAAGTATCTAATAAAACTTCTTTTTATCTGTAAAATAATGTGATTACTGTGATCTCTTTTTTTAGTTGTTGGTTGTTGTTTTTTGCTAGTATTTTTTATTGCCTTGTGCTGTTCTGTTTCCAAGAACCGCCAGTTGAGTACCAGTAAGTCTCCAGAAATTGTTTTTCTGAACTTTTTTTATTTTATTTCAAAGAATGAACTTCAAATTTTCTAATTGTGCAGAATTATATAAATGCAAACAAGTTGGGTAATGAGATGAATGAAATTCTGAGCTGATTTTGCTTACTTTTTCTTGTTTGAGTCTCAGAAACAAATAAGGGAGTTTGTGGATGTGTTACAAGGCGTCTCAAGTTTTATTTATAAGCCTTGATTACATTGAAGAGACAATAGCAGAATATATCATATGCCATTTAGAACAAATGGTATTCATTGCTGTTTGTGGTCTTCAGATCTGATGGTTACCCCTAATTGCATTTCTCTTGGTCAAGTATTTCATCAACGTATGACAACAAGGCTTAAAATAGATGTGTGTATACACTGATGTACTAGAATTTACAGACTACTCCTCAGCAAATCTTAGAGTCAGTTACTTTCCTTTGCTACAATGGAACTGTTTATTCCAAGGCTGCCAAGTGTGAGTTGCAGAAGACTCTAAATGTGCTTTTGTTTTTGCTCAGGGTAGAAAAGCTGTATGTGTGGCATGCTCTGCTTAATTAGCTCTGGCACGTGCACTAGTTCTCTTACCGAGACTGCTTGCCACACAGTGAAGTGCTTTGTCCCTATGCCAGTGGGGCAGCCTTACAACGTATACTGGGGGTTTACTTTTAACTGGTATTAGTTTTATAAGGACTGAATTATGTAAGTGCAGCTCACACAAAATTCAGTTGGAGCAGACTGATGGCCCAGTGTCTTGAGATCAAAATGACGAGAACAGCTTTCTCCATCGCTAACATAATATTAGCGTGTGGCTGCGTTAACTGAATTTCCCACTACAGAGCCCTTTATAACAGTGTGATAAGAAGAAGAAGATATTATATATGCAGTCATTTTTATCTGTTGCTAAGTGCATGCTGGAGTGAGGCAATTCTGCTTGAAGTACTTTACTGTTTGAAGCCTGATGCTGTGATACCTAAGTCTTTGACAAGACTCTGTGTTTTGAAGCCTTAGAATCCATACATATATTAATCTTATAATGGAGAAGGAAACCAATTTAATTTTCTAATCTTACCATGCTATCCTCTGCTTGTTGTGCAGCAGAATTACTTAGAAAACCAAGTTACTATTATTTTATTAAGAATAGTTTACAGGTGTGTTAAGTTTAGTTTCTCACTGTTACTTCATCCCCACTAGATTGAAGAGTGAAAAGCAAAAAATATTATGGGAAACTGTCCTGGCTTGAGTTATACTACCTTCATGGACCTCTGAAGCAATAAGGATGTCGAGAATATAATAATTATTTGAGAGAATAATTATTAATAATAGTTAATAATTATTGTTTGAGAGAACCAATGTTCCAGAGGTAGGGAGCCAAGACTCATGCCTGGGTTCAGTAATTGATAGGTGTTCATGAGTCCTGGGTTGATATGTAGCTATTCTGACCAAAATGCTTCTAAAATGTAGGTCTATATTAGGTCTACATTTAATATTTTCATGAGTTTATAATCCACTGGCATAAATAAGGAGTATTTGACTATAACACATGACACCTCAATGACAAGAGGAAAAATATGGTGAATGAGCACAGAACAGTTAACTGGATAAGCTCTGTGCATAGCTTAAAGAAAAAATCACTGTATTTGCAGAGGTACAGTATACTAATGGGCTAAATAAAAAGCTTTTTGTAATTGTTTTCTTCCTCTTTATCTCATGACTGATGTAACTTTAACATTTGCATCAATCTGACAAGACCTTTCCACAAACAAGGTGTGAACCTGGAGCCCTGTTACTGTGCAGAAAAAGTTCATGGGAAAGAAATACTTTTAATACCAGGTTTAGATCCAGTGGAGCAATTCCAGGTAGAGAGGATATTCAGTTATTAAAACCTGGAAATGAAATCAGAAGGGTTCTTTTCAATATCAGTTGTTTGTCACTTTAAACAGCTTTAGGCATTTGCCAGTTCAAGGAAGATTTCTTAATGTGCCATTCTTTATATAGGCTACAAGCAGCAAGCATTTGATTGTCTGGTATTTCTGTGGACAGAGAGTTCTGAGTTGACTTTGGTGAGAAAATTTAGATTATATTGTTTTTTATGATTACCATGGGATCCTGAGGGAGAAAGTAGCTTTCGAGTCTCTGTTTTAGTCTTAAATTACCATTGCTATAATTGGATAGATATCTTTGTTTAGAGAGTATATCTAAATTTCTTCAGGGAATGTGTTCAGCTTACAAACCATCAGGGTTTTTTCATGCACTAGGAAGACTGTGTGTGAATAGAAGACTGTATGACAAGTGTGTGTTCAGTGAAGGTGACAGAAACACTGAGCATGTTTTCCGTATGAGCTCCCATTTCTGTAGAGCATGTAGGGTTCATGAGTTGCTGCTTACATTTGTTGTGAAGGAAGAAGGGAGAAGAATGCCCTGGACCCCTAAAGAGTTCTCAGAGAGGTGCAAGCCGTGACAATGTCAATCATCAGATGTAGCTGTTCTTCCTAAGTCAATCTTATGTTATTTCATTAAGAGATGGTGACAAGTCTGGATTACAGTTGCACACTGGTCAAAATGCAGTTCTTCTCCTAAGCACGAGGAAATGTTTTAAAATACATGAAGTGATTAACATGCCCATTCCTTCATTATATAGGAGATGACACCTTTACTATCCAGGAGTGGGAGATATAAAAAGATACATTTATTTGTTTTATTTGTTTCCTTTTTCTCTACTCTGTTGGATAGTAAACCATCTTCCAGATCCTTGGCAGGTGTCTTTATCACAAGGATGCTGAGGTGGACAGAAGATGCACGGCAAGTCACCCATCACAGTTGGTTAGAACATCCATTCACAAAGAGCGATGACTTGTATGAGCCACACTAGTGCTCCATCAGCTGATGCTGACTTTGGTTTTTAACTCCCCTGTGCTCTTACTCCATTAATCAAAGCACATCAAAAGATGCATGTTGAAATAGAGCAGTTTTACAAGCGGAACAAATGACCTGCAGGAGATCTCTAGCTGATACACTACCATTATGCTGCTCTGTCTTGAACAGTAGAGCTTAAACTCTTGAACCCTTAATATGAAAAAAATGTTCAGAGTTTGCATTGGAAGTTAGGGTTTGGAAAGTTTGGCCCGGAAGCCATGTACACTGAAAACTTACAGAATTCAGGAGACAGACTTCATCTTTCAGGTCCACACAGATTCATAGACAATGAAGATGGAAAAGCCTTCTTGTATCACTTACAGTATATCAGTTCATTGCTAAATACAGATAATTCCTGACAAATTAAAAAGGTTCTACTTAATTGTAAGCATCTTGCATAGAAGGATTTTCCTGCAGCTTAAAATTAGGGTGGTTACTATATGGTTTGTGAGTTCAGTCTAGAATAAATAACCTCTCTCCGATCTCATCTTGAGCCACGTAACTGGACATTTCTTTCCTGAGCTTGGTGCCTCATTTCAAATTGCTCTGGATTCATTATGTCAGTATTACTCTCTTCTATTAAGCCGCAGTTTAATATTAGTTTACTATGTGTTCCAATAATTTGCTGCATACTTTGTATTTTTGCTATCATGCTAACTTCATCGACTCTACTTAGGTATATCACTGGTAGAATATTTGCTTGTTTTTCTTATCAAGTATGCTAATAAGAAGTTTGGGAGATAATTCTTTGGGCTACTACACTTTGGAACTCTCCAGGTATTGAAAACATTGGAAAACATCTGATCATGTTTGAAAGAATTATGTGGTAGCACTAGATGGGAGGAGGGAGGGATGCATGGTGTGCTGGAACAAGCAGCAGTAGGTGAGAAGTTAGTCTCCCTTGCTTCTTACACTCTGGGTACTGCTGCTGACAGAGAGCTGTCTGCCAGCTAATACAAGGACCAAGATGATGCTTTAGGAGCTGTCAGGGTATCACTGATACTCTTTCAAAGCCTGTTTCTACGTTGCTTGGCAAGTGATAGAGAGCGATTGTCAGTCATTGTTATAATTGTCCATGCTGTAAGTTGCCTATGTAAGGGTAAGCTTAGCTGTGGGGTTCCTGTCAGACAGTGTCACTTGTGGAATATGCCAGGAAGAACATGTATTTAAAGACAAACAGATGCCCTGTAAAATAGATGCTATCACAATACATGCTCTGTTCTTCTGAAGATCACATAGGGCACTCTATAATGCAAAGCAAGGAAATTAATTTCAGGATACATTTAAAATCTAGCAATTTTAGAAGTGGAGTAAATGAACTAAAGCAGATTTCCATTCCTTAGGTCTGAAATCCTTGAAAGGTTGCCCTTAGTATTTGGTAGAGTTGTACTTTTTCTGATTTATTTAATGCAAGAGACTGTCACTTACAAATAGTTAATTATTAGTGCCAAAAAAAGAGAAATATTATGCAGGATCCTTTGTAGGCTCTTTATGGAGAAAGCTGGTCTTGCTGTGAATGGACGGAGTCTTTGACCAAGAATGAACACTGGGTATTGTTAGACTGTTTGTATGCTGACTGGCACCTCATTTAAAGCATCATTTACCAGGACTGCAAGTATATTTCTGCATGTGGAGAGTTTGAGCATACTTCAAGCATATGATGAAGGAAAGCTATTAGGAAGAGATGGAAACTGAGGGGTACTACAAAAGATAAGAAAAACAGCTGTCAAGGAAAGCATGTTCTAAAAGCAGAAGTTCATAGTCTTGTTCCATTTGCTGTCTGAAATTATTTTCCCTCAGCTATTAGCTTTGAAGATTTTCACTTAAAATATGAACCCAGATCATCTTCTCAAGTGGATGATACCAAGTTTTGGGTACAGAGCTCTAACCTGGAGGGAGAAAGACCTGACCTGTGTCATTTTGAATGTTTGACCCAGAATTCATCTGTATAAATGAGGTTAGGCCACCAACAGTAAGCAAAAAAGTTCTGCTAAGAAATAAAATTGCTAAGATTTAATGAGTGAGCACTGACCTGTTTCCAAAACTGGGTCAACTTTCTGATTAGACCAGACCTTGTATGTTTGCTTATGTTCATGTTACGTACCAGAGCAGGAAGTAGATAAAGGAAATAGATGCTCCTGAGCTGGCAGTCAGAAATTTTGCTGTACTGCATTCACAGAATGATTTGTATTCCCATGTCTGGTGATGAATACTGTGAAGTGGGATGGTTGAGGGGGTTGTGAGGAGCATAACATAGTGATCTCAGAGCATGAGGCTCTTGCTGTCATAACCTGCCTGCTCTTTCACATTTGTTGACTGTTTATTGGGTAGTCATAAGAAATTATTTTTTATTAATGAATTGCTAAAGGAATATCCAAAGCCTTAGCATGTGCAGAGAAAGGGTATACCCAGAGACCCGTTTCATATCTCAGCTCAATAAATGATAGACCATTCTGATGAAAATATAGCTTTGCAACAGCAGCAAACCCCGTACTATTATAGTCCGATCTGCTTGCTGTGTAAATGATTTCTGAATGGGTTAGATCCTGAAGCTTTCTTTGAAAAAAGTAGCAAATCAGCAATACAGACTTGCTTCAAATATTATTCAGTAAAATAGGTTGTTTAGGTTAATAAAATAATAAATTCCTAGACAGTCAGATATCTTGTATGCTGATGTGACTGTAGTAATGAAGTCCTTGTACAAGTGAGTATGGGTAAAATAATAGTAACACAACACCTTTTATTTAGAAACAGCAACAATCCTGTGTGAATGAAATGCCAAATTCTTGACCCTGTTTGCTTTCTTAGAGGAAGTGATTGATTCATCATGATATAACTCCAAAGAGGCTCTTATTCTACTCAAAACATTTGCAAGCAGATTGCCAATTCCCAGAGTTTTGACCTCAGCTTTGTTTAGTGACTATTTTTAAATGTGTTATTTCTGAATTGGCCAGAACTATTTAAGCTCTGTTTCTCAGCTAAGGGATTGCTGTCAGATTTGAGCATCTTGCATGAAACTGATTTTGATACCTTTGTGCTGAAGGAAGAAAGAACGGCTGGGCCAGAGTTTAATTGAACCTCCACGGAGTCCATGCTGCTTTATATTGGTAGTCAGTGGCAGGTTGAGCCCATGATTGTCATGAGTACCCACATATGCATCTTGAAATTGGTGTGTCTGCTATGAATAAATGAATTATCACTTGCCAGTTATCACTTTGGCACCTTGTAGTTTGATTCACAGAATTGTTAGGTTGACAGTACCTCTGGAAATCAAGTTCCAACTTGCTGCTCAAGATGGGGTTAGTGAGAGTAGGATCCTCAGGATGATGCTGAGTTTTGCATGTAACTGAATATGGAGATTTCAGAACCTTCCTCACAGGAGAACCTGATTCAGTGTTTTCCCACTTTCACAGTGAAAGTATTTCTTAGGTTTAAAAGCAATTCCCTGTACTTCAGTCTGGGCCCCTTGTCTTTGCTCTATTTACTGCCCACAGCTGAGAAGACTCTGGTTTTAATTCACCCAGTACAGGTCTTTACACTTCCCAGTGTTGAACTTTAGGAGTTTTCTGTAGGCTGTTGATCACAGATGGAAAGGTCCCCATTGATGCTAGTGGATTTGACATCAACTGACTGAAAATTGAACTCAAAATAAAGTAAATTAAAAAACCCAAAAACCTTAAAAGATAGAAATCAGTCAATTGTATGGCACAGTGATTGCAGAGATAATTAAACTTAAAATTTCATGTTGGAGTGGATAGATTCACAGGAATAAAATCGATAAAAAAATAACATTTTCTGTATAGAAGTGCTGTACAAGCAGCAAAATAAATAAAATACTTATTATTTTTGTAGCTGCAATGTAGCTACATAAATTAGTTTGAAAAGTCAACTTTTGGCTAAACTGTGCCACTGATATTTATTTTTTTTTTAATAGAAATATTTATTGATTCCAGAGGTTCCTTTTTGCAAGGAAAAATCAAGGGTTGAAGAAATTATTTTGTGGTAACATCTCAATTTGGTTTCTACAGCTTCCAGTGTGAATGTTAAAATAGTGCTGTGTAAGAGCTCTTATTTCTTTTGTGTGTGTGTGTGTGTGTGTGTGTGTGTTTGTTTGGTCGGGGATTTTCATTCTTTGTATTATATTGTCTGAAAGAGAGTTTTAGTGATTACTGTTGAATACAGCTGGAGAATTGAGAGAATTTAATCAGAAATCTGAAATGAAGTATGTAATCAAGAGCATTTGATTGTGAGGACCATAGCAGTGATTGTTATGTCAAATGTTTTTTAATTACCTCCTTGATGAATGAAGGTATCTTGATATGTTTGAAAGAATAATGGCCTTTTAGAAATGAAGAAAATTATGGTCTCTGCCTTTCAGTCTTCATAGACAAGATGGTAATTAATATGTAAACACTCAACTTTTATGTATTGGTTGACCTCATTTTTATAAGGCGTTCTTATTTTTCAAAGAAACAGTTCCTTTCATTGTGTATTTTTAATAAATTGCACTCTATATACAAATAAGACCTAGGTAGCAATATGCCACTGTTAATGTAACTGATGTTTGCAGAGGCCAGATTTGCAAGGTTGTAATTAGTTCTAACACCATGAAGAAGTGATTTTTCACAGTTTGATTATTCAGGATGAGCCTTTGCAGGTATAAACTCAGCTCAAATCAAGGTACGTATCCATTTCCAATATAGGGTATAATCTTGCTCTGATAAAAATCAATGCCAGAACCAAATTGCCTGGAGAATTCTAATCTATTATAATAGTCATCATTACTACATCAGAGAAGTCATCACCAAACAGGCTTAATGGGAGCAGTGACCAAGGAATAGGATCTTAATACCTACTGTGCACTTTAATATAGCATTAGGAAAATATTGCCAGTGGAGCATGTTACACACTGTAAATTCAGTTTATATTCAAAGTAGGATATCAACATTATAAGACTACTGGATATGAGGTCGTCTGTGCTTATTTGTTGGGAGGAAGAGCAGTGTCTCTAAGAAAGGAAGTACCAACATAAATATGAAAAAGTAATTGTTTACCCTTTTCTGCTGGCATAATGAATGAGATTACATCTTCAGACCAATCCCGAATAGAAATTTCCTACTTTAAGTAGCCAGATTCTATTATGAATGACAGCAGTAATTGCTCAGTCTGGTGTATCAGGCTTCAGAATATGTAAGAAAAAATGTTCTACAGAGCCCTGTCTTTGAATAAGGAGGGAAGAATCCTGGCTGACGTTTTTCACCACATTGACATTTATTCCTTTGTTAGCCAGGTCAGCCACGCCATCCTACAGCTATGATGAAGACACATGCCTTTCCCTCCAACACTGATGTATTTCCCAGAAGCAGAGTTTCTATTTTAGCTTCTTAGGAGTGTTCTTAGTAAATCTCATCCCAGAATGAAAGGGTCTCTACTGGAAAGGTAATAGTACCTTCAGTATTTGCATCTGGTGATTGTCACTGAATGCAGGTGGCAGTAGGGGAATTAACCACGTGCATCCCCAGCCTCATGCCTTACAGAGCATCCCATCTTGTCCAGGAATGGTAGTATACCCAACTTCAGAGGCAGTACTCAGATTGTCCCCCTATCCAGAATAGAGAAAGTGAATACTGAAGGTCTGTGCTCCACCCATTTGTTTTTGAATGTCTCCAGGGATGGGGCCTCAACTGCCTCCCTGGGCAACTTGTTCGAGGGCTCCACCGCTCTTGTGGTAAAGAACTTCCTCCTTATTTCTAATCTAAATCCACTCCTTTCTGATTTTAAACTATTGCCCCTCATCCTTTCACTCCAGGCCTTTGTAACCAGGCCCTCTCCAGTCTTTTTGTAGCTCCCTTCAGGTACTGGAACGTGGCTGTTGGGTCTCCCTGGAGCCTTCTCTTCTCCAGGCTGAACAATCCCAGCTCCCTCAGCCTGTCCTTGTAAGAGGGGTGTTCCAGCCCCCTGATCATCCTTGTGGCCTCCTCTGGACCTGCTCCATCAGGTCCCTGCCCTTCCTGTGCTGAGGGCTC
>JANHFX010008381.1:0-10354 GCA_027560015.1 Chloroceryle amazona
AGCGGGGGAAGGGCGGCCAGCCAAGCCCACCGGGGGTGCCGGCCGGCGCCGCGGAGAAATGCGGGATTCTCACCAATTTGCTTATTTGACAATTAAAAAAAAAAAACAAACCAAAACGCGCTTAATACGCCTCAGCGTCCCTCTCCCCAACACACAAACACACCTTTCGTGAGCTTAAGCACGCACCGGGAGCTTTCACGCACTTCCCCCCCCTCCGCAACCTACCGTCACACCAGGCCGCGCGGCACACAATCCCCACCCCACACACACCTCCCCCCGGCCCGCGGACACCGCGGCCATCTCTGCCCCCTTCCACCGCCGCCGCGGCGTAACGGGGCACCGGCGCAGGGAGCAAGGGGGAGGTGGGGGGGGGAGGGAAACTCTGCCACACTCAAGATGGCGCCGAGAGCGCTTCGTGGGACAACCAGACGATTTTACCAACCCTCGAGAACGGCTCCGCAGCCTGCAACGGCTCCACGGGCGAGGCAGAACAGAGTGCAGTGGCCTCCTGATAAAATAGGCAGGAAAGAAGGGGAGAGAGAACCATAAAAAGGACTCCAAGGGGGATCAGCGCCTCTGACACACTCAAGATGGCCGCCTGACCGAGTCAATAATGAGCAAAAGTCTCTCCTCGGAGGGCGGGATATAGGGATCGAACGATGGGGATTGGTCGACAGGCCTGAGCGAACGCTGTGCTGACGCTTTGCGGCTTCTTATTGGCTGAAAAGCCTGTCTGTCTAAAGCGGAGTAGTTTTGAAAACCCGGAGCGGGCACAGGGTGGAGCGCTGGAGGGGAGCAGGGGCTGCCTCGATGAGGGTATGGGGCAGCGTGCAGGGACACGACCACCCCCCGGGAAGGGCTACTGCGGGCAGTGGGTGCGCATGTCCCAGTTGCTGCGAACTGAGCTACCCCCCAGGCTCTTCCCCATGGCTTCAGGAGAGCTGTAGAGAAGCCCTGGCAGCCCCTGCGCTGCCTGGTACCGGGCGTCGCAGCACAAGGCATCATGGCGCCGTCTTCCCTCGCCCCATCCCCACAGGTGCCAAGCGGCTGGACACCGAGGCTACAGGGCCCCATCTCTGTGACAAAATGTCCCTCCCACAGAACACAGTAGCACCACAAAACAGCCTGGTCCGTGCCCGGTTGCACTACGGAGCACTTTTCCCCCTCAGCGTTCAGTGTGCTGCCTCTTTTGGGAGCAGCCGTGAAGTGATGATGGCGGCCTGCGGGGGGGCGAGGGAGGCTGTTCAGGACCTCAGGGATGTGGCGGGAGCAGGCAGAACTGCGGCAGCTGAGACCTCGTGTCACTTGGTGACCTTCCGACCGACCTCGCACCGGGGCCGGCCATCCCTGTCCCAGCCGGCCACCAGCCCCTGGGGCCACCTCAATGGCTGTGAGCCGGTGAGCTGATCGCTGCCGCGGGAAGCTCTTGCTTGGCACCAGTGCTGCTCTCGGCACAGCTGTGGCTCTTCTCACGGCTTTCGGGCACCGCCGGCAAGCCGGTGTTCAGTCAGGAGGGGCTTTGGGGGAACAATGAATTTCTGACAGTGGATGTCCCGCTCTGACCCGGCATCGAGGCTGGGTGGAAGTAGGGCGAGGGGGAAGGAGAAGGCTGTGGAAACCGGGATTTCTGGTCGCTGTTGGCTACGCCTCTCGCTTGGTGTGTTTAAGACAAGGGCAGCTCCTGTCTGCTCCCGGAGACGACACTCCACAGCGGGGTGGGTTTGGGACAGGTTGCTAACAGGGCTGGAAGCAGGAGCGCCCTCTGCCACGGCCGACCCAGGGGCTGGCAGGCGGTAAGACTCTAATTGCGTCCGAAGGAGGAAAGAAAAAAAACAACCCAAGCCCAGCCCTAAAATAAAACACTTCTGCTAGAACTTGCCTTTCATATGTATCTTCTCCTCACACCAGGGATGTTCCTCTGGGCTTAGGGTTCCCGCGTTTCACGAACCGTTAAGAAAAAAAAATGAGATGTGGGATATTTGGGGAGGAAAATTAGGAGTCCTTAAGGGATGGTCACACAAGGATCCCACAGAAGACGGGGGGGGGAGGGGGAAACAACCGAGCCTGGAGTAGAAGCAAAACTGCCTTAAACCACTCTGGGTCGGAAATCCATGTATAGCCTTTGCTGCCGTCCTTCCACGCAGTGGGATAACCCGGCTGGCGAGTGCCCCTGTGTGTAAGGCAGAGAGAAACAGGCTCGGCTCGGCGTTTTATGCCTCACCAGTCCAAAAAGAAACAACAACTAAAAAAACTGTTGCCTGTAAAAGGCAACTGCTGCTTTACCTCTTCTCCACCCCTCCCTCTGGCTGGGGCTGGGGAGCGGCTCCGCAGGGAGCAGCGAGAGGAGGAGGGTGGAAGGGGACTTTGGAAAGTGCACGAGCACCGGGGACAGAAGTTTCCAGCGCTGAGCTCTGCCCGGACCTTGCTTTGGTAAAGGAGTAGAGGTGCCGGAGGAGGCGGTAGGAGTTTTCCCTTCTTCTCGACCGTTTCACTAGCTCAGCAAGTAGCAGCCTCTCTAATCCCAAGCGAAGATCCTGCTGCTTGGGCGATTATTTCATCGCGGCAAGCTGCTCCTCGGAGGAAATTCTCATTACGCTCTTCGGAGAGGCAGGGGAGGGGCAACTGTCACTCAGCTGCTCTGGAAAAAACAGAGGGATGAGCCTGCAGCATCCCCGGGCTCCAGCGCACGAGATGTGGTAGTGTTTCTAGGTCAGGCTGGTGATGCGGGACGTGAAGCCGTCAGAGATGACATCCTGGCTGTGTCACCTTCTGTTCCTCGATGGGCATGGGTTGAACGTGGGGGCTATGGCTTCGTGGGTCTTTGCTCTGTGGGGCCTGGAGGAGCACTGCTGGGGAGGCTGGAGGGTGATGGGGAGGTGGGAAGGGCTGCACGTGCACTCACAGGAGGTTGTTGAGGTGCGTGGAGCACTGGGGCCAGCTCATGGGTCCAAAAAGCACGAGACTGTGGGGCCAAGGCTGCAGGAGGCAGAACCTGCACTTGGAGAGCACCAGCTGCCCTGGCCCAGGGAAGGGCAGACAAGGCCGCCCTCCTCCCCACGTCCTGGGCTGCTGTTCCTCCATCCATCCCCACAAACCACATAAACAGGAGGGAATGAGTCCCTGTGGCGCACTTTAATTAAGGGATGGAGACACTGACTTCGCCTTTCCCCAGAGGATTGCAAAAGGCCCAGGCGGGCCCCACACTTCAGCTCATGGCCATCCCTGCTCCGACACGCGCTCTGCCCCCTGTGTTACAAAACAGGGCTCTGACTCACTGCCCTTTCCCAGCCCACTGCTCACTGAGCCTGGAGACATTTGCAGGGATCCCTCAGAGAGATGTAGGGAGTCTGGCTGCTCTGCACTCCACTGCCAGCACCAAGAGCTGGATGAGGCAGGCGGGATCTGGGATTACTCTGACGATGTCTTCCTCAGACCTCTGCATGGAGCCACTGGTCGAGGACAGCTTTCTAGGGAGGTTATCCCCAATAAATGGAGGATATGAGAAAGGGAGAGTGATCTCTCCAGGTCCCCTGAGCCCAGCAGGCAATGACACCATCGTCTTGATACCTCAGATGCTCACTGGCTTCTGCACGGCTCCAGGAAGTCACCTCCCTGGTGGTGGCAAGAGAGGCCCCTTTGCTGCCTCTCTCAGATGGCAAGACCCAGGGGGCCAGACTGAGGGCAGCAAATACACCCCAGCTCTCCTGCTAATCCTGCTTCTGCCACCAGGCAGGGTGGGGATGTGATGGGGGTTGAGGGAAGCCTCCATTTTGGGGTGCTGGCTTTTCTAGCAAGCCCACAACAGCAGAAGACCCAGCACCACTTTTCTGTCTGCCAAGGGCCAGCACCAGCGATGTCATGGCCTGGGAACTGGCACTCCAATCCCTGTCCCTCCCTGCCAGGGTGCCAGGACAGCCCCATGTTGCCCCTGGCAGGCTGCTAGGGCCCCACTGCCAAGTTTAAAGGCAGCAAAGCTGATTATTGCCTTTCTCTCGAGGGAAAGGTGAGGAGGGATTCGAGGCAACCTGCCCCAGAGGCAGTGGGAAGAGATCTGTGCCCCAGGGTATGGGCTTGGTGAAGTTGGAAAACAGTTGTTTCTCTCTTCTAATGAGTCTTGTGTGTTTTCTGCCCTTTTGAAGGCTTGTTGTGGTTGTGAGCCCAAGTGAACAGCACCGTGGATCAGACTCAGGACAAGGGCCTGTCACACGGAGCTTACACACTCACACCCTGCCCCAGGCCTGGGCCTTGGGCCAGAGACGTGGTTTCTCTCCTTGGGGCTCCAGCCCCACTGCTAGAAGTGGTGTGCAGAAGAGATTTAAAAGGAGAGAGAGAGAGGAAGGTGGGAGTGAGGAGGCAAAGCCAGACTCTCTTCCCCCCCCTGCCACTCCCAGCTCTCTGCAAACACGACATCTTTGCCATGTCCTTGAGAGGGGGGAAACACCCCTCTGTGTGTGCCCAGGGCTGGATGTGCATCAGGGCAGGGATTGCCACGTGGTGTGGCCAGCCCTGGGCACCTGGGTCCAATCGCGCCCTGCTCTCCCTTCTCCTACCTCGTCTGTACCCAGCAGGACACCTCCCAAGAGCCACCCCATGGAGGTTCCCACTCAACCAGGGCCACCCTCCTGCCCCAAGTCAGCCATGAGGTGCTGATGGACATCATCCTGCAGGGACAACTGTGCTGAGAGCTCCTTCGTCTCATCCCTCCTCATAAGGAGGAGGGATCCTCATTCCGTCGGCACACCTGGGAGTAGACGGACACACAGCGTGCACGAACACACTCACAAAACCAACCCCAAATCTGGATCAGTATCAGAGAGAATTAATTACTGGCTCATGCATATTCAGATGAGAAACTCAGCTGAACCTGGCGGCAGTTCGGCGCCTGGGGCGGCCCTGGAAAGGAGAATTCCTCTAGAGAGATATAAATCACTGCTCCCCTCTATTGCTTCCCCCGTGGAGCGCTACCTCCTGGGGAAGGCTGAACCTTGATTTCCTTTTTTCCCTCCTTCTTCGTTTTCAATCTGCGCGGGGCCCCTGTAATTACAATGGGCTGCTTTAGGGCTTGAGTTATTTATTGGGTAACAGAGACACACCTACCCAGCTCCAGCCGCCTGCCTGCCTGCGTGTCACGGCTTGTCCTGCCTACCCAGCAGCGCCTGCCGTGCTGTGCCGTGCCATGCTGTGCTGTGCCACTTTAGCTCAAGGCAGCACGGGCAGCAGCAGCAAACAGGGATCACCAACCTTAAGTGATCCACTAAAAACACATCTGAGGTGGTGTAGCCCCTGCTCACAGGGGTGAAAGCCACGTTCTTGTTTTATTGCAAAACATTGTCTTGCACACATGTTTGTGTGCTGCTACGGCAGGCGGTGGATGCCACTGAAGCTCATACCAGTTGTGAAATCTTTGGACCCAGTTTACAGGTGGGGAAAACAAGGCATGAAGCGGGGAGATGATTTTCCTGGGGTCATCCCAGGAGATCAGAAGAAAGACCCACACCTCTGGCTGACCTGTGGCTGGTCAAGAAGATGCTGGCCAAAACACTCAGCATAATGCTTCAGCTGGCAGGACCTGTCCCCCATGCCTCTTCTTTGCTTCCCAGCAGGGGGGGCCTCTGCACAGCCCTGGCTCCACATCCCCCTGCCCAACCCCTCCTCACATGCAGGCTTGTGCATTTGGAGGAGATGAGCACTCGGGGCTGGAGACCACATGGCTGGAGGGAATTAAATAATTGATGGGCCAGAAGTCTCAAACAGCTACCAAATCTCCAGGGGCATCATTCGAGAGGCAAAGCAGAACCCCAGACATGGCCCTTCTCTCTGATATGATGCCAGTGTGTCTCACTCCTTCCTGAGGCCTCTGGTGGGCTGAAGACATGGGGTGCTAGAGATGGGAGCACTTCTCCGCTCACGTCACCTTCCAGCTTGCCCCTTCTGCTGCTGGAGGGACTGGCTGTCTTCCAGCCAGACTGGGAGGAGCTGTGGAGAAGGAGGCCACTGCTTCCAGGCTGAAACCCTCCTGCATGGGATGGTTCCCACTGAGCAGCACCCTCACAAAGAGTGAGCTGAGTGGGGAGGAGGGAAAAGGCCTGCAAAATCGAGGCAGGTGCTTAGCTCTTTGCTGTACAAGAGTGTGGGGCCACCAGAAAGCAGCAAGCTCCACACTAGCGAAAGGGACAGCTCTTCAGCCATAGCCAAGCTGCAGCCTCCTTGCTGTGGGAGCATGGAGAATGGCTTTAAAATTTACAGGAGAAAAGCAACTGGATAAATTCAACACAGAAATCAGAAGGAATTAAATCCAGTGGTCTCTCTCCCCACTCCACAGATCCCTTGGCTCCAAAGCCTTTGCAGCTGGGAGAGGGTCTCTGCCCCATGGCTCCACTCCTTCTCCCTGCCCTCAGCATCAGGACTGAGCAACCAGTCACTCACTGCTGGAAGAGCCACACTGGGCATTCTGGGGGTCTTAAGTCAAGAGGGGTAGCCCCCGTGCAATGGTTATGGCCCTTTGGATGCTGGGCATCTGCCTTGCTGGGTCTCAGCAGTGGGAGGAGGAGGTTTTCCCGCCCAAAGTACTGATGCAGAGCTGACACGGGATTTGTCAGGCTGCAGTGTGAAACATCTTTCTGAACTAGACATATCTGTTGAAATTTAATCCACCAATGAAAGTGGTGCATGACCACATTGAATATTTAATTTAATATACACTAACCAGGCGCTGGTTGGAATTTCACCCAATGGAAAAGGTTTGCAGCCCTCTTTCTCTTTTTAACTGATTTTTCATGAAAAGTTATCAATTTTTTTCCTTGGGATTTATTCACATCTTTTTTTTTTTTTTTTTTTTTTAGGTGCTGCTGTTATGATCTGAAAATGACAACTTTAATTTACCAGCTCAGGAGTTTAATGAGCAAGCTATTTGAATAACCATTTGGATGAGTATTTAAAAAATAAATAAATAAAAAAGGAGAGAGAAGAATCCATTTCAAATCCTCAGATTAGCTCCCCCCCCCAAGTCAGTAATTTGCAAAAGAGCAGTTTCTTCATTTTTTTCCCCAGTACACTAGATGAAACAGTTGAAAATGTTTGAAGCTGGCAAGAAAAGCATTTCTAGCTACTGATGTCATGAAAATATAAATTGGCAGATTTTTCATGCTGGGTCAACATGAAGTGATAAGCACAATGCCATACCTTTAGGAGTAGTATTTGTTGGTAAACAGATGGGAAGCAGCCTATAATGTCCGGAGTCAATAACATACGGCCCACGTGCATTGGTGGGGTTGCTGTTGTAGCAATAAATTGTACATCTTCCTGGCGGAGCCTGGCCCACGCTGTGTGCAGGCACTGTTGAGCCCATTGTGGGCAAAAGACACACCGTGGAGAATCGCAGTGAATAATTTAGAGAGCACCCTTGTTCCTCTCTCTTAAACTGCCCATTGAGTCATTTCTGCTGCTCCCATTTCAAGCAGCTGGAGGAATCCTTCCTATTTTCCATGCCAAATATAGCAGTTTTTCCAGAAATGCTCACACACACAAGCCAGGAAGTTTCCCCTCTCTGGGTGAGTCACTGGAAGTTCAGGCTGCAGTTTCACGGTTGCTTCAAGCCGATCCAAATCTGTGCTGTGGCCAAAAGGAGTCGTCCAGCCCTGCCCGGTGAGCAGCCCCACTCCCTCCTTGTGCAACGAGAGTCAGATTAGGGAGCGGATTGCGCTGGAAACAAACCCTTCTTTTTTGGGGGGGGTTTAGAAAAGAGATTGATTTGCAACCAAATGATTTCTGCAACTGGTCTTGTGGCCCTGTGGATTTGAGAGGAGGCTTGTCTGATCCACGAGGTGTGTTAGAAGGATGCTCCTTTCATGAGAGTGACTAAAGGCAGAGGGGATGGCCATGCCCATGGGGTCACAGATGGGTTCATGTCCCCTGTGTCACACAGCTCACCTGCAGGGCTGATGGGGACTGTGTTTACACACCTAACCCCAGGATGGAAACACAGGGAAGATCCCTGCCTGGAACGGATTTTCTTGGATGTCATTTCTCAGATCCATGACAAGGGTGTTATGGGGGACATTGGGACCAATCTGTATCCCAGGACTGTTCCCCACTAGGCCAGGATGGTCAGGCATCCTACTTCACTGGAGACACCTGTAATATGCAGGATTTCTGATGGGAGTGATATTTCAAAGTCCTCTTTTAGGAGCAGTACCTCTCTTCCTACTTCTTATTTCCTTTCTGCCCTCCTACATTCCACAGCATTTTTTCTAGCTACTTTCCACATGGTTTCCAAAGCAAGGGAGCCTTCCTCCCATTTTTGCTGCCCATTTATTTCCTTCTAATTGTTGCAAACCCATGGGACCAATTTTAAACAAATTTGATGAGGAGGTGAGGGGGGAGGTCCTAGATCTTCTTGCAAGAGTCCTGGAAGCAAGTGGCTAAGCAGAAGGGGGGCACTCACTACCACCCCTGCAAGTGACTGGCCTCTGCAGACTCAGACCTTTTATTAGTCGTCAGAGAATCCACACAAAGCACCACAGCTGAAGCATGGTTTTGAAGCTGCAGTTTCCCCAACACTGCTCATCCCTGGGAGTGTGCTTCTGCTTCTTCATGTGCCTCAGCTTCTCCTTGCTTCACCGAGCACCCTCCTGCCCCTTCCTTAGTGGGTGTGGGGCAAACATCACTCTTGCAAAGGCTGTGCCCTGGCAGGTCTGGGGTTTCGGGGCTCCAACCTGCTCCACGAGGCTCCCACATGGGTAAACCAGCCTGGCTTGTTACGTGTTTCCAGCAATCTTGAGAGCTGCAGCTTTCATGTCTGAGGGATCCCTGTGGCTCCGTGAACTGCTTTTAAGGAAGGGTAACTGAGGCCAGCAAGTGTCTTGACAGGTGGTGTGTGTTTGCTACAAAAGAATTCGCATCTCTGGTGGGATATTTTTGGAGATCAGCAAAGCAGAACAGGTTGAATATCCCTTCTCTCAAAACCTGCATTAGATTTTTCCCCCTCTCAATGTTCCGTTATTTGCAGTGACAGTACTCACCTTTTTGCAGGGAGGCCGTGCTGACAGGTCTTTTCTTTGCCTGCTTTGGAAAGGCATCCCCACTCCCTCCAGTCTCTCCCTTGCTCTTTTGAGGGAACCTCATAGCCAGAGTTTGCTCCTGCTGGCCCTGATCCAGGAAGGCACTTACACAGGTCACTGCTTCAACTTGGAAGTTGGTGGATCCCTCTTGGGCTGCCCTGGGGACTAACAGGTTTTCCTGCTCCATCTCCTGGAGGTGCTGGGGAAGGGAGGGGAGTTCCAAGCTAGGGCCAGAGCTGGCTCCTGTGCCCATGTCTGTGTGAGCTGTCGGAGGTGCTGGCATAGTTCTTCCCTACCCTATGTGACACTGCTGTCCCGAGGTGCTGGCACTGCAGGGTGGCAAAGCCACCAGTGTGGGACATAGCACCTCCTGGGTAGTCAGCGCTGTAAGGGTGTCCATGGGCAGCAGCAGGCAGTTGGACAGGCCCAGTGCTGGGTGGTACAGCCCTGTCATGGACCACAGGCTTCCACCAAGGAAAATTCTTCCTTTCAAGGGCTTTGCTTCCTATTTCCAGCATTTTCCATCTGTCAGGGGAGACCAGGCCCAGGACTCACTCCTGCTATGAAAGCCTCTAGGCAGGATGTGCCACCATCCCTGTCTGCCCTTCTTCTCCCCAGGCTCCCTAGGAGATATTACAAGGAGCAGCCACACTCAATCTGCAAATCCCTTGGGTCCCTACAGCTCCTGCCCTGCCATGGGGACAGCTCCCCCCACAGGAAGCTGGGCAGTCATTGGGACACCGATGGTCCCTCCCCAGATCTCGGGATATGGGGATACACACGGTTTGAGGAGGGAACCTTGCAGTGCTCCTCTCTCCACTGCTTTCCTGCAGTGAGACCCAGCAGCTTAGCTTAAGCAGGCACCTTGGCTGTCCTGGTGCAACGGGGACCAGCCCCTTCATGTCCTCCTGTGATGAGGGCCTGGATGAGATGCACAAATTGATCAGGCTGGACACCTTGCAACAGCCAAAATCCTCAGCTGAGAGCTCTGATGTGTGTCTACTTTGGAAGGACGCAGTGGGAGCCAGGAACAAGTGGGACCAAATGGTGTCTCTGGGTGACAAGACTGTTTGGAACATGCTAAGCCCTAGTGCAGACCTCGCCCTGCCACCTCACCTCTGACACTTGCTGTCTCCCCAGGGGAGAAACCTTCCTGAGACCACAGCAACAAGGACTCAGCGGCCCAAGCACACAAGCTGGGGAGGCTTTGGCACACACGATGCTCTGAAAACCCATCGGGGGGGGGGGGGGGGGGGGGCGCGGACCGCGGGCGACGGAGGCGTGTGTGTGGAGCA
>JANHFX010008385.1:0-22411 GCA_027560015.1 Chloroceryle amazona
TGGCCGCGCGCGGGGCGGCGGGTGCGGGTGACACAGCGAGAGGCCGGGCCGGCGGCGGGAGCCGCGGGGACCTGCCGGGACCTGCCGCCCGCTCGGCCTGGGCAGCGCCGCCACCCCGGGCAGCCGCGGCGGGAAGATGTCGGTGGCGGGGCTCAAGAAGCAGTTTCACAAAGCCAGCCAGGTAAGGGGAGCGATTCCCGGCGGGCCGGAGCGGTGTCAGAGCCCTGGGAGAGGTTTTGCTGCCGACGGGCTGCTCGCCCTGCGCCCGCTCCCGGCTTCCCGCTGCAGGGAGCAGCCGGTTCCTCGCTCTTCTCGGTGGCGGCATCACTGGCACCTCGGGGAGCGCTTCCTCCAGCGTTATCTCTGGGCCCTCCCTTGGACTGCTGCCTCTTCGAGTCTTGTGCTGCTCCTTACAACAGAGGGCTGACGGTTTTCTTCTTTTGCTTGGGGCTTCAGGTCTTTTAGTGATTAACATTTGTTATTTAATGCTGGGTTTGTGTTTGTACTCTGAGGCCTCAGCTAAAGATACGAGCTGTAGGGTACAGGCTTTCCCCTAAAGAGTTCATTGTGTCGTTCTTCCACAAACTACTGGTTTATTATCCTACCTGGATAACATGCATTTATCCTATAGAGGGTATCATACGTTTCTAGACTTTTCCCTCCTTTTCTAGAAGCTGTAACTCATCTCTTCTCCTGGGTGAAGCTTCTTTTTCTCCTCATCCCTTTTTTTTTTTTTCCAATGTGCTTCTCTTTAATACTTTTGCTGATCTCTCTTAGGAGAGAACCCCCCTTCTGTCGAGCTGGTGACTGGTTTCACCACATAGCACGATAGTGCTGACCCAAAGCCCCACATTGCTACGGTAGCTTCAGGAAGTGGTAGCAGTGGGATTCTTCTTGCTGAAGGTCTTTGGAAACCTCATCTGCTTTGCTCATTTGTTCCAAGCCCAAGAGATTTGTATTTCTTTGGCTGTCATTAATTACAATGCCGAAATTAGTTTGTAACCTATTCAGTCAAATTGGACAACTGCTTTTGCCTTGGTGAGAGCAGGGAAATAAAGGTTTGTTCCATGCTCAGCTGTCATCTTTCAGGTCCTCCTTCAAGTATTTTGCTTGTCAGCAGCTCAAATGCAAAATGTGCCCTTTGTTTGAGTAGAGATGCTAAATATTTGTATGTAATGTTTCTTTTCAGTAGTATTCTTTCTTTCATGTTATGTACCGATCTTGAAAAGTGTTGTGAATCTGTATCTTTTAACTAACTTTAACTAACAATGTGGGACTTCCAGGATAAATAAATCCGAGAGCAATTTGTAAAAGGTTTTGGCTTATTTTGCACCTAACTTACATTGGTAAGCGATGCTGTCTTTTCCTATGGTGAGTTTGTAACTCAAAAACCAGAAGGCATTTAACTGCGGAAGTTAGGTAACCACAACAAGTGCTGGCGCACCTAGCTACTGGTAGCAGTGCAAGTTGCTTAATCCTGCCCAGATGTCAGGTAAATATTAAAAAAGAAGAAAATGGAGGGAGGGGATCTGGTAAAGGTAGTAGTAAAAGGAACAATAGAATATATTGAAGTTGACTGTACATTTATTGAAAAGTTGTGTGACTTCCAGTATTCATTCCAGTAAGGAACTGTGATGCATACCTTAGATAATATTCTCTTAGGGTAGGTCAATAGTAAATCTTCCACTTATTTTGAATTGTAGGACTGAGGAAAGAATTTCAAGTTAAGTTGATTGAAAAAGTCTTTTCAGGGGAAGTAATGCTGTTTAGTAGGAAATTAATGTGCAGGAGAAAGATACTGGGATTAGATTTATTTTTTTTTTCAGTGCTTAAGGAAACACAGGATAGTTCTTAAGAGCTCATTCTGGAAGAATTCAGATAAGATGTTGCACAAAGTAGTAGTGGAAAAAATAACAGAAGAAGTAGCATATATATAGTTGATCGAGACATCCAGGTCTAAATAACTGATCTGTTTATCTCTGACGCAAGGGACATGGTCATGCCCATACATATAAAGGTACAAACCAAAACGTTGCTGAAACTATCAGAAATTAAGTGGAACATGGAAAACGGAAATATTTGCACTCTGTTGTTCATCTAATTCTAAAGTCTTTTACAAAATGCTAAAGCAAGCAAACGCAGAGCATGAAACAGAAATTTCTCAACAGAATTTGTTAAATCTCTTAAGTACTGTAGAATCACTTAAGGAGACATATACCTTTGTGTATTGAATGCGTGAGAGATGTCAAGGGTAACTGTTAACAGCAGAGACAGGCATTGCTTGGGGAAAGAATGAAATTAATTCCTTTAGTGTTCCCGAAGGAGAATGGGGGCAGATGACAAACACTGGCAAATTTCCCAGAGGACACTGAGGAATACTGAAGGGAGTGCGACTTGTGCCAGGACATGTGATTAAGGAATAAGAGTAATATTTGAAGGCTGACAGAACCTAGTGACAAAAAAATCTGAAGGGTGAAGCAAGTGGGTTAAGACAATGTGCATTTAACAATCCATTCAAAAATGTCAAAAAAAGTCAAGTGACAAGTTCCATATATTTTCATGCTAAAATAGACTTCTATTCAACTGAAATCAGCTGCAGTTCTAAGTGAAATGCAGAGTAATATAGATATATAGTTATAGAAAGATAAAGTAAAACAAAATAAATGGAGTTATTCTGTAACTCCATGTATGGGAACTGAACCACTGAACTGTTGCAGAACTGCTGCTTTTTGCAAAAGAAATGCATTTTGGTTTTGTTTTTGCAAAAAGCCTGCCTCTTCTGTGTGCCTTCATGTACAGCTTTTGTGTTAACTAGAGATGATCACCTTTGTGTGGGGGCTTAAATTCTGAGTTCAGAGAGTCCAGGATGAAAGCACAATACTTACTATTTTATACAGGCAGTTGAGGTTTCCGGGATGTTTGTCTGGTGCATGTCAGTTTGGTTTACCTAAAGTTACAGTTAAGTAAATAAGTGTTTGCTTTATTGAAGGTCAGCAGCTACCTTTTTAGGGTTACTAAAGCCCTCACCAAAACAAGGCATGACATACTAGTGCAAACTTGTTTGGTGTAGTAAAAAGTCACCATGTCTCTGATTGCAATCTGATAATTCCCAATAAGTGTTCTTGATTGTTTTCTCCTAGAATTTTGTACCCAGTTGTGTTTGATTGTTTGTTGTTTTTTTTCCCCACTGAAAATAACGTGTGTGTATAGATTTTCATCTAAGTATCTGGTAGTGAGGTTCAGAAGATTCTTGAGTTATGAGCATCTGTTGGAATTTCTGAAGTAAAATCTGCACCCCAGAGTGAGTGGCATTTTAACTATTTTTCTATATGTTCCAATATATAGAGCTGGAATCCTTCTCCATTATCTTTACCCTCATGATTGCTTCCTCTGCTGTCACAGAGCTGATGGACTCAAAGCTTAAGTATAGCCCAAAGAATATATACGTGTTATGTAATAGATAATAGCTTTCAGATGCACTAGAATTTTCTTTACTATGTTTCCTATTTAGGTTATAAGTTTAAATCAAAACACTCAAGTGTACTGCAATGATGATGGCTTCTGTTCTGTCTGTTTAATATCAGTGATGATCTCTTGAGTATAACTCATTTGACTAATGAAATACCAAGCAGAACTTGTGTAGCGTTTTACCACCTCTCAGTGGCTGGCAAGGGAGGGCAGGGTATTTCTCTGAGCTGATTAATTCATGTGCAAGTTTCATGGTATTCAGCTTTTATTTATTTATTAAATGTATTTTCAAATAGATTTTTTAAAATTAACCTTCAGGGAGTTCTGTTTGTGATGAAAAGTTGTCTCCTGACACTTTCAGCCTCTGATTATATCTTCTCTGTTTTCCTGTTTTCAGTTTGAAACCTTTTGATGTAGGTGGGTGTATCTCTGCCTACTGTTTTTATAGGCCTTGTGCTGGTGGTGGCTATGCATGTGGGATAACCCAGATGGTGGGAGGACTGCATCTTCTAATGCATACTGGGAGTAATTTTAGAGTGGTGCTTCTGTTTAGAAACACAGTAAGAGTAAAAAGTGAATCAGAAATCCTTAAGAAGCAGCAGATGCTATTATAATTTCTGCTGGGCTCTAAAACTGCAACCAGGCTAGTATCATGGTGTAAAGATGAGTGATTTTTCACAGTAGTTGGAGGCTCGTGAGCTGAGAACCTCCCTCCCTTAGGGTGTTTTGAAAGCTCAGCCATGATGCTGACATAAGAAATCTGCTTGTTGACCTTGAATTCACATGTTTTGTGTCTGTTTTGTTTTTTTGTTGTGGTTTTTTTTTTTTTTTTAATTAGTTGTAGCTAAGGACTGTGTATAGCAGCAGTCTCATTATCAACAGCTTACTCATAGTGTAGTTTTTAAGCTTAGCTTCTCAGGGCCAGTAGAAACTAATAGTTTTTTTGAGGAAACACATGACTGTCAATTATTGTGAATATCTTATTTGTAATGTGGACATCAACAATTATTGTTAGCCTATGCAGACTGGTTTCTTCAACCTCCCACTGCCAGTGAAGAAAGAGGCCCCAAGACAGTACGGCCGTGTTGTCTATAGATAGAGCCTAAGGATGAGCAGATTTTCCAGTCAAAACAACCAAAATCTGTTACAACTTTTTTTGCCTTATGAAAGTGACTAAATGTAGTGCAATAAAGTATATGCCCTGTGCTTTTGTCTTGTGCATGAGACTTTTCAAGAAGTGCATCTATTTTTAGCAATGTTTTTAAAAGCCTTTTCTATTTTTAAATTTTCTTTAAACTTTTGGCTATCACCAACAGTTGCAAGGATGCTGGTTCTTCTCTCCCAGATTTCTGCATTTACTCCATTGATTTATGTGGCATTTTGATCCAGTCTGTTGGAACGAAGACCAGATCAGAATTGAAACCTCCTTGTTGCCCAGAGAGAATAAGTCTTATTAGTGGGTTTTGTTGTGTGGGTTTTTGTTGTTGTTGGGTTTTTTTTTATGTTCTCTTGACTATTTTTCTTTTCTGTTATGTTGTAGATGAATGATACTAGCCTACACATACTATTTAAGCCTTTTTTAAAGTCCATGTTGACATTGAGTTAATACACAAAAACTTTATTTACACAAGTGCTTGCTGGCAAAGAAGGTACTTTGGTAAACTGAGGAAGAGACAAACTTAATACAAAGGGAACATGAACTTTCCAGTGAGACTTTAAATGAAACTTTTTATTGCCTGCGTGCAGATACATTTCTTTCTGAAGGGTATTGTCTGTTTTCATACAGTCTGTTAGAGTTACAGTCCTTTCACAACCATTAGGCATGATGAATCCAAGACGTTAGTAGAGAGAGAACTTCTATCCATTTCTTAGTCCTTATTAGTCAATTTATGCTTTTGGATTATGCTTTTCTAAATCTTGTATATTGTGGGGGTAGGCCAGTGGTGAAAATGACATTAGAATTCAGGTTATTGTCAGAGGTGTTTTGAAATGGATAATTATACTTCTTATACATGTTTCAGAAAGGAGAGTAAACTCTCAGCAACTGGCAAGGACAAAAAAAAATAACATTCATCTATGCATATGTATGTATTTAATGGGTCAATATTGTTTGTCTTTACCTGTGAGTGCTTCAGTCAGCATAGAAATTAGCAGAAGATAGCAATCATATGCCTCTGCGGCCTTTAACAATGCAACTCTCAAGTCTTGCACTAGATGGGTCATAACGCTGTAAATTCGGAATCTAGCAGTGATTTAGCTGCAATTTGGAAGGAGGTTAGTTATATTTTACACATAAAATATTTATACATAGAAGTCTGAATGGTACTGCAGTTGAAAATAGTATCAAATAATGGAATGGAAGCTGAACTTGCTCCATGAATGCATCTCCTTTTATAGATTCTTGGCTTTGCTGAAGAGTTTTGCACAGGCATCCTGAAAGTTGGAGCAAGAGCTGGCACTCTGTCCTCAACTCCTGCTGTTGCCTGAGTCATTGCGGCACACGCTGGGTAATATATTGCAGTGCAGTCTCTTGTGAATCCTGCAGTGCTGAAAAACAAATAGACAAGTGAAACACAGCAACAGCATCACAGTAAGATTTTCATTAGCATCATTTGCTAAGTGTTACTTGAAGTTGCTTAAGTATCTTGAACATATAAATTTATACCAAGAAGTTACATGCCTATGCAGAATTTAGGACAGACTTTATAATACGTATGGGAGGACAAATTCTGCCCAGTTATATTGATAGAAATCTGGGATGACTCAAGGAAGGGTCTCTTACGTAGGAATGTGCAGCATAACTGTGTAACTAGGAACAGAATCTGGCCTATAAAACCTTTTTCCAAGGGCTTGCTTTGTACTGAGATAAGAAAGTTGTATCTATTTAGTGGCACAATATAGCTGCAGTTCCAGAACAAACTATTGCTGAAGAATAGCAGTATTTTTAATACATTGATTTGTCTCTTGTGCCATCCAAACAGCAATGCTTTCTGTAAGCACATATGTAATTCAAGTTACAAAATGCATCCCACTATTCATACCTTCTGTGAGAGCCCTACAAAATCCAATCTTTTCTTTTTATGATATTGTTAAGAACAAACTGTTTATGCTAATTCCACTTTCACCCCAGTATGCTGTGGTAGTCTAATTCTGTATATTGTGCTCTGTTCTCATTAGTCTCTTTCCCGTTCATGGAAAGGTAGCCAATGCTGGAGTTTTATGACTAGTTGACAGTTAAGATGCAGGTTTTAACAATGCTTTTAACAAGCCCAGTTAGAAAAGGGCTAATCAAATGTTAGATTACACCTTGAATTCTGTTTTCGGGAGCTCTGGTGTCTTATCCCTGTGTACATGTTTCTATTATTAAAGTTATTAAGAATTATATGCATTGATGGGAGAATATAGCAGTTAATTTCCTGCCACATCTCAAATATCAGCAGCTGTGTATGTGAAACACAAAAATAACTTGGCCTTACATGCTTTCTATTCAAAGGACAATGCCAAGCCTCTGAAGAGAATTATTTCTGTTTCTGTACTACCCTAATTAAATTACATTTTTGATACTGTACCTGTGTTTAATGAACTTCAACGACTGCAGTGAAATTAGCCTGGTTAGGAACTGAACATAATCATAAGAATTCAGGACTCAAAGGAAATCAAGGGGCCCTAAAATTCCATTGCCAGTATCTCTGTTTTTGTGCAGTCGGGTTACAGACCTAAGATGAAAACATGGAGAAAATACTTTAATATTTCTTTTTTACCAGGCAAAAAAAATACATAAAATATTAAAAAGAAGTATAAATGGTCCTAGGTAGTTATTTATTCCCTTGTGAGTGCTTTGCAAATGTGGGTAGGTATTGATGTTCCCATGCTTTTTTTTTTTTTTTTTTTGCAAATGCAGATAAATAAAGCACTTTAAGGTGATGTGACTTCAAGGTTAAGGAGCCAGTCAGTGACAGAACCAAACCTAGATTATGTATTTCTAGACTATAGATGCAATGTCCAGCCATTAGAAATTCTATTTTCAAACTTCCTTGGGGTTTGAAAAGGTGTGCAGAAGAACCATGTCACATTCACTGGAAGGTGTTTTTTTCAATTCTCTTATTTTGTGTAAGATGTATGGATAAATAAGAAACGCAGATATGAGTTTGGATTAAAGTTTCCATATAAATGTGGTGTAATTCCACTGACTCAGAGTTCAGCAGGGCTGAACATGGTATTTTCACTTAACTGCACTATTGTTAATACTCCTGGAAGGGGCAAGCAATGCTTTAGAAAGTAGTGATATCTCCCCAGCAGAGAGTGTGTGTGTGTGTAAATTTATTTAGTGCCATAAATAAGATGTGGGATTGGAGGTCAGAAAGTCATTGTCTTTGAATTTCCCTTTCACAGTCTTGTTGAGAGAGCTTGAAAGTGAAATTCGGTGCCTGTGCTGTCTGTATGGTCAGAGAGTGCCACAAACATGGGAATGCTTTCTCTTTCCTACAGAGAATGTAGCACCTGTCAGCTTGGCATCTGGGTCACTGTAGATGCGTGCATGGTGGCAGGGGAAGAAACCCTGTTAAAATAAATTATTAATCAAAGACTATAACTTTTCATCAATTCAGATCCAGCAGTTCCAGTCTGCTGTCTAGAAATTCCTTCCAAAGAAAATAGCAATAATTTTAAAGATGTCAGGATGGATTCTGCTTTTGCTGTAAGCTGCCTGGAGGCACTGGAACATAGCAAGTCTTGCCTTTAAGATTAACTGTTTCTCATTTTATGGCTTTAGCATCTGAATGCTCCCTACCTGTTGGGTTTTTTCAGCCTGTAAGTTACTTCTTCAGCAGATACTCAGTTGTTGCCATTGTATGTGAGACTGAGTAAATGTTACGGTTTGCTTGTCACTTGGAAAATGTAAATACAGCAAATGGACTGCCTTTGCATCAGCACTTTGGCGTATATGAAGCCTTGACACTAATTCCAGTAACACATATTATTGTTCTAGCAGGTGATTGCTATACGCAGTGTGGCCAAAATTACTGTTCTAAATCAGTGCAAAAGAAAACTCAAGTTTTTGTCAACTTGCCAGTTATTTTCAAAATTCAAGTGTCTTACATATATAAAAATCGCAAGTGTTGGTGTGCCAGTTGTAATTTCTACTTAGAAAATACTGCTGTGCAAAAGCCTGTCTGTAATTATTTTCCTCTTCTGGTATTCCTGGAAGCTTACATCTTTCCATGTGTTGAATGCAGTTATAAAGATGCATTCAGTGCTATCACAAGAATTGCTTGAAATAGTGTTCAAACATTAAATATAAGAAAAAAATGTTCAATTAATTTATTTCCATAGTCCCAAAAGTAACTGTAAAATGAGCTAGGCACTGGAGGCATTGTTGGAACTCCTGCCAGTTAGGGCTTTAATTTATGCACATGATTCAACATGGAACATTTTAAAGGGCTTGAAAAGTGGCAAATTTTGCCTTTTTTTGACAACTGTTTTTGTGTATACTATGTGATTTAGAGTCATATTATTAATAATGAAGAACACATTTCTATATCTATGTCTACATGTAATTATCATACATGCTTGATCAAGATTTAAAGGGCAAGATCTACTGCTTTTTTTGTACACAGAATGCAAGAACCATGACATTTTTATTGCAAGTGAATTTGTTGGCGGTTGAGACTTGCCCTTCAGTGATCTCTTCAGCTGTGGTTAAAGGTTCATGTTTCATGGGACTCTGCTTGTTTTGGTGCTGATGGTGCCTTTTTTGTAGAAATTTCTACACAGCCATGTGCTAGCACGTGGGGGACAGTGCCTTTTGACCTCATTTGTCTGTCTGTAAATTACACTTGCAAATTTTTTCAGTTTTCTCTGTCATTTCTTTAAAGCTGGAATTTGATAAAGTTTGATAACAATGAAATACAATTCCGTGTGCATGCTGAGGGAAGTTCTTTTCTGTCGCGGTGGGTGAAGTCAGCGGTGCATTTCTGCAGTGCTGCTGTTACCACTAGAAAGAGTTGTGCCTCGTGGAGATTGAGGACAGTGTGTGTCTGTCTTAGAAGTGTGACTGCGAAGCCCTTTTATACCCAACTGTGTTTTAGTTTGTGGTATTGCATGTAACAATGTATTGCTGCCAAAAACCACTAGCGTGTTATGAAATGGAGTTATGAAAATGAGGCAAAAATGTACACAGACTTCCTCTCCAGAGCAGTCACAGCGAATACAGGGATGAAAAAAATCCCCTTTCCCCCCCCCGACACTTTTCACCGTGATATTTGGAGTTTATATTCTGTTAATGAAGGGTGCACAGATTATTAAAAACTTTCAGACACACAAGAGTGTTTGAGACTTGTTTTTGCATACTGTACCTGACATTTTGCAGCTCATGATGAGCACAGGTTGCATTAGCAAAGAGAGTAAGGTATCTTAAGTCCTCTTGGTTTTCCCATGGGTATCAATTTAGCTAAGGGCCTCATATGAATTCCAGTGAAGTCAGCAGTGCTGAAGAGCTGCTGGGAGCACACTTGGATTTTTCAAAATATTTGAGTAATGAGACTGTAACACCTTTAAAAACTCACTTGTATTTGTAGTGGACACAGAAGAGGAAGCACATTACATCACAGGGCTCTAATGCTGAATGTGAATTTAAAGGCTTCTGAAAACTGTCAACTAAAACATCTTAAAAAAATCCATAAAGAAACAAACAAAAAATGTCTCAAGCAGTGAATTAATTGCTGATTCAAAGGGAAAGGGTGCAATCCATGTACAGCAGGAGCAGGTGGATTCCCTTGAGTAGCAAGTCACAGGGACTGACTGTGGCAGAAGAATGTGGGTGTTTTACAGGGTACTAAATGCAGTGGAAACTACAGGATTGGCTGATCAAAAGAAGTAGGAATGGTGTCACTTAAATCAAAAAAATGTGCAGTAAAAAGGATAAGGGAAGTTCTCAATCCATTTTAGAGTGACTTAAATCCACAAGGCTAGTGTAAGTGCTAAAAAAGTGTAAGTTTAATAACATTGAAGGGCAGATCTCTAACTTGATTATGTGGGAATGGAATTGCAGAAGAATTAATGTCTGATGGAAAGTAGTTTCAGAAAGAACAATAAACAGAGATGATTTGTCACTTTTCATCTGTACAAGGTAGACTTGCTGATAAACATTATGCTGAAATGGTGATGAGCAATGGTATGCTAATGTGGGGAGAAGTTAATTCTAATTCGAATTCACCAAAAATTATGATTTTGACCTTCAGTGTATCTGGCTGTATAGAACTTTGTTTGACAGTCTCGTTCTGCTTCTTTTATACAGCTCTCTTGGGGCTCTGTAGTAGATGATCTTGACCACATTTGTTATTGGTAACAGATTCACTAAAACTGTCACTTTAAACTATGGCACAGCCAAGGAAGCTTTTACTTTAGATAAATACATAGTTGTGTAGTAACTTCTAAAAACTAAAAAAGGTTCTTCCATTTGCAGCATTTCTTTCAGCAGAATTTTTAACCCAAATACATAACGCTTCGACCTCGAAGCTGGAAGTACCTATTAAAAGTGCCCACATATTGTCTACATTATTTCTTCTGTAGTTGGTCTGTATTGGTGCTTAGAAGTATTTGTCAGGTAATTTTTAAGACTCAAATTTATTGCTTGTGATGTTGAATGTATAAAGAGAAGATGAAGATGGTGTATCAGAGGAGCGTGCTTTTCCAGAACTATGACTGACAATATGCCAACATTTTCTAGAATAAGGCAAAGCATAGATTTTTCACTAGACTGAATGACAGTTGCTAGATGTCATGTGAAGAGGATAGAAATGAAGAGGTATTGGACAATGTAATGTAAGGCTTACTTAGTCTTAGGACTGAGAGGTCATTAAAGAAATCAGACTGCCTCAGTGGATGGTTAGATTGTTTTTTGTATGCATACCTTCTCACTGCATACACATGTATTTTGTTTATGGAGTTGGCTTTAACAGCTGGATGCCATCTGACTGAGGATGCAGTTGCATGGCAACTTGCATCACCCTAAATCTAGGCCATCATAGCCTCCCTCTACCCTCCGAGTAAGATCCTGCCCACTTCCTTGAGTCAGCTCTGAGTGCTTATGCGATCACACACTAAGCTGATAGAGGCAGCTTATCCATCTGAAAATTAACCCAGCTCCAATGTGTGAGTAGCTTTCAGGTGGATTAACTCACTGAAGCAGCTCACAGTGTAGCTGCATGAGAGCTAGTACGAGTGCAAGGGAAGTGGTGGGAATGTCTCAACAGGGATGAAAAGGATTTAGAGAAGGCTATGAAGCTGTGGAAAAACACCTTCATGACTATTAGAATGTTTTGTTCACCTTCAGAGTACAGTGAACCATCCTTTGTAAGAGGATATCACTTACGTCCTGAATGATTAGTCAACAAGACCTCTGCACTGGGTTTAGTGGTGACTACCATGATTTATGATGATAATGACATGAGGGCATGCAAAGCAGACAAAAAGATGTATCTGTGTTCCAGAAAGCTTGTAATCCAAACAGGGAATGTGAGTGGTTTAAGTAAAATGGTGGTCAGCCTGGGTGTAGGGAGAATAGAATAGAATTAGAATGAATGGAGGAGAGAAGAATAAATGTTCCTGGTGAAAGCAGCACCTTAAGCCATGTAATCTACAAATCCTTTGAGTGATAGGGCTTACACAGGGAGATCTGAGAGTCTTGAGTCCAACTTCAGTGAAACACTGAGAACGCTGTTGAAGGAGTTGGGGAAAACGTACATTTTTGGAGTGGAGGAAGAAAGAGTGCCCTTATTTCATCTGTAAGGAATATCAGGGGAAGGGAGTTCTGTTCAGTTAGAATAAGGATTAGTATGATAAATGATGTAGAACAGAGATACACATTAGGGTAAAGTTGTAAAAGGATGTTAGAAAGAGGCAAGCTAACCAGTGAAAACAATGTGGTATAACTTTCCATGTTCTATCAATACTCTTTGGGCAAAACAAATTGTCGTAAGGGACCACTTTGACAATTACTTGTTAACATCTGTAAAAGCAATCTTTAAATTCAGTCATGAAAGACGTCTGATGTAGCAACATCTTAAATCACTTAGGAATTGGAGTATGAAGATAATATGAAAGAAAGGTCCTTGTCTCGCTTGAAAGGAAGCATGTAAAGGGGATTATTTAAGTCTCTAATGTTAAGGGGTTTGTTTTGTAGCATAATCACCCTTTCTCATCTTTGCAGTGGGCATATATATGTCAAAAGGAGGCCACACCTTCCTTACAAGCACAGAGAACTACTTTGGAAAGTGGTATTGTTTTAAGGCCAAATCAGGTTTGTATTGCTGCCAAGTGAGTTTTTGCACCAGGAGCTTGTGGAGGGAGGAAGAAGTGTTAATGTGGTAACAGCCAGTGGAACTCACTCTGCTTGCAACTTGTCACTCAGAGTGATTCTGTCTGTATGGAGCTTTATGGTTTCGGGTATGTCATTGTTCTTGGCCATGTGAAAACTCACATCAATGACTTTGAATTTTTGTTGGGGACTTGCATGTAATCAGGTTTTCTCATTAAAAGCACTTGCATCTTCTCTTCTGAAAAGCGGACAGTCTCTAATCTCACACTTTATTACATAGTACTTTAAGTAGGTTTGCAGAGCAAATAATGTGTCTGCATCTACACTTTACATAGGTTAGTGTATTACATTTGAATTCTTATGAAGATGTTTTCCTTCTAATTCAGAAATGCATTTGTAGGCATCAGTGTTGAGTTCTTGGGGAAACAGTGGAGGTTTGTCAGAAAGTGTTCAAGTTTTCCCAGTACAGAGTAGTTTTTGTTGTACAATGCATGTGCTAAAGAATAGCTTTAGCAGACAAGTTTGACTAAAATGCTCAGTAATACTGTGATGTGTCACTGCCTGGTGCGAAATGAGTCACTCTCTATAGAAATGCAAAACTGCATTATAGAGTCCGGAGTGCTGTTCTTCAGTCATATATGGACAAGAACGTTCTTTGTCCATGATGCTGTTTTTCTTGGATATCTGTATGTATTTAATTTAAACTTATAGACAGCATGCTGGGTATTGGTGTATACACCATCTCAGTGTTTTTGCTGCTTCCAAAGCTTAAGAGCTGCCAAGGCCATCAAAAATAGAAGCACGGGGGTATAGAAATGCCTGTGTGAAGTCTGCGTTTCTTGCTTTTTCATCCCAGTGGTGTGGTCAAACAATTAAAGTGAAAATTGCAGTGTTAGTGGGATGCACTGAGAAAACCTATCTAGGTACCTGGGAAGGATGTCAAGTCTGATATAGATTTCAAGTTTGAAGCATTTGAGATGGTGGATCATGGTCTAAAGGAAAAACTTCAGATGACAATGTCCCAGAATTGTAGCACTAGAAGCAGTGGCTATGCCCAAGTTCAGCTGATTTAAGAGACTATAGGACTCAAAGTTAAAAGTCTGTCTTCGGGCTAATGGTATTACTACAGCAGATTGTATTGTCTGGATAAGTTAATAGCAAGCTGCATTAACCATTGGGTGGTCCAGCTCATTTGTGAGAGACAGTGGGGGAGCAGTGGGGGAAGAACTGTGTTTGAATTGTTCACGATGGGAGTTCTACTCCTTGGACAGAATGGCTTGGAGAAGCAAAGGGCAGGCCTCTCTGCAGCTGAGATGTTGTGCTAGCGCCCGGTTGCTGGAATCAAGCTTCTGCTTTGTGACAGCTGTTTCTTTTTACTTCAAATGTACAACACATATACTTTCACGTTATTCATCAGCTAGTGTTTAAGCTCTGTGCTAGTGGTTAAAAAGAATAAAGAACGAGTGTAATTAGGAAGCTGAGAAAGCTGCTATATGTTATGGGAAAGAAATAAAAGACAGTGCTTTTACAGCTACAGTTGAGGGTCTTGCCAAAATTATCTGCATATGATTACAGATTGCTTTGTATTTTTTTGTCTGAGAAGATTAGTAAAGAAAATTATCTTAAACAAGTACTGTATGCATTATAAGAGAAAAGATTTAGCCTTTTTGGCTTAAAAGTGGTGGAATACATTCCTTTAAACATTTCCTGCTAGACTAACTTTAAACATTCTGTATGTTTCTAGCTCATGTAATTGTCTAGTAATCTTACCTTGTAGAGCTGCAGGGTCTTGCCTGGAGCTTAGATCAAAAAGTGTTATGCTGCTGACAGCTCTGAAAGCAGGAGGAGACTCAAGTACCATTCAAAAATTGAAGGGTTTAACACATGCTGATGACATCTTGTCTAACTGACAGACTTCTAATCAGAAACCTTTATTCTTGCAGGTGATTTAGAACTCGAGGTGTATTGCATTTTCTTAACCTGGCTTTGCAGTACTTTATAAGCCTCTTGGCAAGTAGCTGTTCACAGCTAATATAACTAGTGATGCTTATCTGTTGTGTTCTTAAGTTCAAGTGTCCATGCATCTGTGGGAAAGTGCTTTTGCAATTTAGAGGCAGAAGGTCAAATTTAATGAAACTGAGTCATAAACAGTGCATATTTTTGTGATAGAGAGCAAACTGATAGAAAGCAGCTTTTCAAGCAAACGTTTCTTGCAACTCTCCTTGAAAGCAAAGGTAGTTCTGTCTCTTTCTAGCTGCTTCCCCCCACCGCCCTTCATTATTATCTGTTTCTCAAAATAACAGCAAGTACATGATCTTCCCTGGGCTGTTCGCTGCAGTGTGTCTGTCCTTGGACTCTTCATTCTTTCAACTCTGAGTTAGAGACTATATAAATTAACAGGATAAAGCAGTCTTGTACTTTGATAAAAGAACATGAGAGTGTACCAATAAATGACTCCAGAACAGAGTTCTGAAAATTACAAACGTATATGCAGCTCTTGCTGGGAACAGAAAACAGGGACTAGCAGGGGAAAAAAACAGGGGCGAGGTGGGGTGTCTGGCTTGCGAGAGAGAGATTATTTAGAAAAAAAGGCTGGACGAATTATCATCTGTAGATGCACAAAGTAACTGGTTATTCTAAAATGTTTCATTTGCTGCATAAGTCCTCAGAACAATTTCTCAAGCCACTGCTTGTAGCTGTGGGGAATATATTCTTTTTCTTGACACATAGGCAGAAAGATGGAACCATGGCTGGGCAGTCCTTTGGTTTTCTGAGTTGGGCTTAACATTGGAACCAACATCATGATTAGTTGATCTAACTTTTTTTCTGGTAGATTTTAAGTGATTTAGTTATTAATTGTTTCATAGGACCAATATATACTGATGATAAGGCCAGAGGGGACACAAGTGCGTCTGGAATAACTCCATGAAGCCCCCATTCATAACAAGTTCCCAGATGAGAACTGTGCAGTGGTCCTGTCAGTAGGCTTTATTTTCCCGTTTCTCCTTAAATGGTGAAGGAACTCTATTCCTCAATGCAAAGCATGACAGGCTCTCACTATGTGACTGTAAATCTTAACATATGAAACTAGTGACTTAATTAAATATACGATTTACAAACTGTCATGAATATTTAGAGCTAACCTGTCTCATGGACATGGCATTGCATCAGTGGGTGCCTTTATTTCAGTTTATCAAGGGTGTGTTGATCTGTATCAAATTCCAAGGTGGGAAAGACCTTAAGAGTTAAAATCAAAGCTGCTTTATCTTCTCTCTGTTTGAACTTGACTAACTCAAACAGGGTGAAATAGACTTAAATGCAATGAAATATGCTCTAGATGGGTTTAGTTTGTGTTAATATAAATAAATATTTAAAAGGTATTAAAAAAAAAATCTATTACACATTCCCCGGGTTCCTTTGATTTATATACATTCACTGTAATTAAAAAAAAATACAACAAACTATAGAATCTTTCTTTATATTCAAGTTAGCAATGGAACATTTGCATCATGCTAGTGGGAAAATGTCTGGAATACTTGAAGGTTCTGTCAAATGGAAAAAATAAACATACTGAAGAAGAAAACTTCCTCACTACTCCCTATTGCGCTTTTAGTTCTCTTTAGGAGATCATTCCCTAATCACAGGAAAAAAAATGTAGAAACTCCTTTAAATAATGACACCTTCTTAGTTGTTATTTTTCTTTTAAATGTAATCCACCCCTCCCCTCCAGACAAGTTGAGATAGCAGTTAAATTATTATTTTCACCAGCTGGGAGAGAATAGCCTGCCCAGGACTTATCTTTCATTCCTAAGCGTGTGCGTCTGCAGATGCAAACTGATATCCATATGGTCTGTAATAATATGTTCTGAAGAGTTAAGTTAGTTCAGTTCATCTCTAGTTACAGCATGTCAAGGAAATTAATGCTCAGAGTGGTATTTTCTATGGCAAAGATGCTGCTGTAGAATGTGCAGAATGTCAAAAGTCACAAAGGCTTTTGTCTGGCTGAACTTGAACGTGTATCTAAGGAAGAAATGAACAATGGGCAATCTGCTGTCACAAAGAAGATACAATTAGGAAATATTAGAAACCATATAATAGCAACAGCATAATAAAGACAAAGCTCTCGCCTTCCTGCACTTCCTGCATCACTTTCATTACTGTTACTCGCTGGGGCCTGTGTGCAGCCATAGGAAATGGTATTGCTGGATTTGCAGTGGCAATGCACTGTGTAAGAAAAAGATGCAGAAGAAGGAACTTTAAAAGAAGTTTAGAAATAGTAATTGACCTCTCTTTTCTCTCCCTCTGAGGAATTCCGAGCCACTTGCTGGCAGCTGCTGGAGAGACTGCCAGCTCATAATGCTGCTTTTCCTTTTTTTTTTTTTCCAAAGCCCGTGTATGATTTGCTCAGGTTTTGAGCAGGGTCTTACATACAGCATAGGTGGAGAGAAGAGTGTGTCAGGAGAAAATAAAGGAAACTGAAAGAAACATAAGGTAACATGATATAAGTGATATGAAGAGGGGAAGAAACTGAGAAAAATAAACTAAATGGAAGCAGTGATAGTGAAAAGAGACTAAACTGAGGTACCAGTGATTAGTGAACAAGGAGAAAACATGTCTCGGCTTCATATTTCCGTGAGAGGAAATCTACAAAGCTTAGTAAAAATACTCAAGAGATGGGAGAAAGTGACAGCTCTGCACTTCTGTGCTGTAACATGTGGTACGCATGCAAATAGGACTGCCAGGAAAACCTGACGCAGGAGTTTAGTGTCTTAATAGAGCTGACTGCCCCTGGCACAGAGCTCTATGTAATACAATAGCTGTCAGTGGTAAAGTGATTTTCTTGCTCTCCCTTTGTTTCTTATTTCAGTTTTTGAGCACTGAGCCAAACTGTTATATTTCACTATTTCATGAAGTTGATATTCTAACCAAACATTGTCCCTGGTATTTGAACTTGTGGCATTGATTTAACCTTGATGGTACAGAGGAGCATCAATTTTGCTGTCTCTTCCCAGAGAAGGCAAGCAGTGTTTATACTTAAGCCTGGCACTGAGAGCTTCAGCAAGCTTTTAATGGTTACCAAGGCTCTGGGAACCCAGCTGGTAGGGAACAGACCAAATTGCTACATCCCTTCTTTCCAGAGACATGTTTTGTGCACCTCTTTTCTATTATCAGAACTGTGTCGGCTGTGGTTGGTCCGTCTCTTGCTAAAGGCTCTGAAACTGGGATCCTAAGGATGAAGGAGAAGTTGCAGCAAATCTCTGCTGAAGGTAGAGCTAAATTCTCACAGCTTCACAAATGAAATACATAAATTTAAAGTGCTAATGTTTTAAATAGGATTTCACATGAAATTGTTTTGAAGCATTGAATGTTCTACCCTTTCAAAAGTGATAATTTCTGCCATAATTTCCTTTAAAACTTCAATTTTTACAAAATCTGGGACTAGTAATTCAGGTGAGACAATTGCCAACTTCAGCTAATTTTACTAGCACAAAGGACTGAGATGTGAGAGGTAACAAAAGTAGGGAGGTAGGGGCCTCCTGGTAGAAATTACTGAATCTATTGCAGAAGAAGAATGCTGTACAAAATGGGACTTCTGTTTATAATTTAATATTATTACTTTTGCCTTTTGGGTAGGTAAGATTGCCATTGCTTTTCAGTGCTTTCTTAAATTCCCATATGCAATTGCTGCTGAATTCAGAGATATTTTATACCACTCCTGTAGCCATGCGAGTAATAACAAGTAATCATACAACATTTCTTTGCAAAAGTGTGTCTGTTCATTTGCACCAAGCCAGGAGCCAGTGATCTGAGCTTTGTTGTGCAAGTCTGCCTTCTTTCAACTTTTTGTGTCGCTTTTAAAAACAGCTTGTTTTTGTGGAAAGATATTTGCTGATTCTTAGAATTCTTAAGCCATTTGAAACATATTAAGCCACGGTGCTATATATACACTGTAGTTTGCAAAGAAGTGTTGGGTCCAGACATTCACAGTTAACTCTGTGGTCAAGCAATAGTTTAAATATTGGTAATTTCTGAATTGTTTCCTATGTGACAATTGTCGACTGTACACAGAAGATATGTATGCCCTGAGGCATACTGATGGTTCTCCACTGTGGATGCGTAGATTGCTTAAGAAAAATACCATCACCTATCCAAGCATTATTTATGAATGTAAATAAGAGAAGCCTTAGCTATACTGTAATAAAAGAAACACAAGGACAAAATATTGCTTGAAAAGAAAGCATTAAGTAATAATAATGTTGTAGTAGTTAGCTTAGCTTCTGTCTGCTGTTTATGACCAGAATCTGAAATTAAACAGAACTCCGATTTTGGCAGTGGTGAGTCCTGTGTGCTTTTCTAATGAGTCTCTTGGGCTAGACTCTTTAAGAAGTATTTACATGTCTAGAGATTTAGATAAGCACTTGGTGGGGTTTTCAAAAGCATCCAGGTTTCTAATACCTCTTGGGTTTCTTCAGGTGTTACGGGGGTGGGTGTGTGTGTGGATGTGCATGTGCACACATATGAAAACTGTTGACTAATTCTATTCTCTTGAAGCAAAACCATGTTCAATTTAATAGGAAATAGCATTCCATCTCAGTCTGCTGAGCCACTGAGTTATTTCACAAATAATGTTTTACTTCTATCTTCCTTTCCTATCACTTTTTGATTTATTCTTGTTTTCCCTTGCTTGTATTTGTAAGGCAAAGGAAACTTGTTACTCCTTGTACCTGATTTGCATGGACAGTGGTATTCATTGACACACATAAGCAGGTTTAATGTCATGATGTTATGTGTCACATGTATTGCTAAGATCAATTTTGCAAATTTATATTCCTACTAATTGTCCACTAATCTCTCAACCAGCACAGGAGAGCAAATCTTTTCCGTTTACTTGCATAAACAGTTTTTAATATTTTGATTACTGATGTATTTTTGCTTCACTGTAACTGTGATTCTATAAGATTGCATTCTTATATAAAGTTTTATGATTGTGCAGTACTTGACAACTCACAGTTTGTAACCCGTTAACACAACTTTCACTTGCTTTGCCTGTTCAGAAATACATAGAGAATATTTCATGTAAGACAGCATTCTTCAGGGCAAAGAGTGGAGATCTGAGACTCTGGCATTCTAATTTTGGAGTTATCACTTGTTTGCTCTGTGGCCAAGGGCAAGTCAGTTTAACCCAAATTCAGTCAAGTATTTTGGCTTCCAGTTCCTCCCCTAAATTACTGACATAGCAGGAGTTTGGCCATTTAGTTGAATCTGTATCAGTTTGTTCTTTTATTTTTTCCCCCCCCTTAGTATCAAAAGCTATTGCAGTGGCTAGTAAGTAGCTCTTGCTGAGAGCAGAAAGTCTGGAATCCAGACTGGTGAACAAGCACTATCAGCAGCACAAGTAGCATGTGTTCTTTAGCGTGTTCTTTTAATGAGACTCAAAACATTTGGAGTGTCACAGAAAGAGTCAAAGCGTCCATTACATAGTGAAGATAAAATATTCTGACGTATGCAAGGTATGCTTTCTTAGAGGAAGAGACAGCACACTTCTAAATGTGCAGACTTCTTTATAAGTTTAGATTACACTGTCTATATTTACACATGCTTTAGCTGGATTTTGCTAATAAGGTTAATTTAAAAGGCTGCCTCATTGTGTACTGACTGATCAGCTGAGTACAGGATTTTGAGTGTTGACCAAGTAACAGCAATTGCCCAGCATTCCTGACCCTACTTAGAGTTCACTTTCTGGCACAGACTTCTTGCAGAGCAACTTTAAGGAGTATCAGAGCTATAATGCAATGTCTGATGTTTCTGTTACTAAATTTATAAAAACCCATAAATTCTGGGGGAAAAAAAAAGGCATATAAGGAATATATTAGAGCATAGGGATCATATGGGGTAAGTTTTTTTTCCCCCCACTGATTTGGCAAATAACATCTAGTGAAATATTATTCCTGACTCATTTTTTTATTGTTGACTTTCAGAAACTGCAGTACCATGACGGTCCCATTGTCCTGTTTTTACAGATGACATAATTATTTAATGCCAAATACATCATCTTAACTTAGTTGTAGATCTTTTCTTAGAGCACAAGGCATTACTACATCATTTGCTGCTTACTGTAGAGATGTTGAATTTCTAAAGCACCTACCCAGAATCTTACAGGTCTGTCAAGACCTTTGATATACTTGTGTCTATTTCCTCTTTTTTTCTCTTTTTCTCAAAAGACTTAGAATAAAAATATATATTTCATGCATCCCAGATTTATGTCAGCAGAAAGAATTGCAAGGATGCTAGGACATTTACCTAGGTGTCTTCAGCAGTCCTTATTCATACAAATTGATTTAAGTTAGGAGAGATCACACTAGGTGGTACAGAAGAACTGTACATAAAAGCAGTGAAGTCAGTGGAAATGCTTATTTGCATAGTTAGAAGTCTCTAAGACCATTAGTTTGAAAGCAGAACCTCTGGTTGATCCGTGGGTGAGATTTGTTGCTGAAAGATGTCTTGGATTGTCTCTGTGAGGTGTGTTGAGATTGCCTTCTGAAAATCATACATCAGCAGAGAGTTCTGTCATTGCTCAGATGTTCCTGTATGTACTGGTGCTTGTAAGGGCTTTCCTGAACCCAGAATACATGGCTTGCACTATTTGAGCTTCCTTTCTAAATAAAACTAAGCTGCCACTTCTGAACCTTTGCAGAACTTTGCTGCTGCAGCTCAACAGCTGTGGCTGTTCATTGATTCCTCGTGGTGGATGCAGACCTTCCGTTCCAGGATGTGGATGGGTGGTTTTTTTCCTCTGTGTGCATATGGGGTGTTTCGATGGAGTGGGTCCATTCGTGTTGATACTGGCAGCTGTAGAGTTGACTGTAGTGGTCTCAGCTGGTTGTCTAGCTGGTCCTCTCTACACTTTGAATCACACTCAGCTGTGAAATACTTGCTACATGTTAGAAGGTAAGCTTAATAATAATGCTTTATGTAGATCTGCATGTGACGCGTGAACAGTGACAGGCTTGAAGCTGAGTTAATATTACACCAGCAGGTCCCAGAACATCACCACGTGGGAAGTACACTTACGGGGACACCTTCAGATCCCTACTCCCTGGGCAAGTTGCAGTGCAAACACATTTCTTTTCTATTCCTCTTTATCTGGCATATCTCTTTATGACTCAGTTAATCTGTCTTCCTAAAAATAATCTACTGCAATCTTGTTGCTCCTGTTTATCCGAGAAGCTACAAGTAATGAAATAAATGATTCATAAATATTAGTAAGATAGGAATGTTCTGCACGATTATAAACACTCTTGGCTGTACTTTCATGCATTTCTTTAACTTAGTTTTTCTATGTTTTGCTTCTTTATCACGCAAACAATGTTTTGCTTCTTCAGAAACAGGCCTTTGAGATTCCCAGTGTCCTTTAGATGGCCTGGAGGTTTTTGTTATGTAAATGGAATTTCCTACCTAAATCTGTGCTCTGAAAATGAAATGGGGCTCAGTGTTTTTCTCATGCTTCAAGTTCTATGGAATTTTTAAAATTAGAAACTATTTAAGAAATACTGGGAGGTGATCTGCTGGAGAGCAGCCCTGTGGAGAAGGACTTAGGAGTCCTGGTAGACAACAAGTTCTCCATGG
>JANHFX010008389.1:0-10225 GCA_027560015.1 Chloroceryle amazona
TTTTTGTTTTTGTTTTTTTGATTTGGGGGGTGTTTTGTGGGGGTCGAGTTTTTTTTTTGTTTGTGGGTTTGTTGTGGTTTTTTTTTTTTTAGTAAATTGAATCATTTAAAAGAAATATTTAAAGGGAGTAGGTCAGGCTTTTTCTTACACAAGCCTGAAATATGTTTGGTTTTGTTTTTTCCAGTTCTTCCTTTTATTAATTTTCACTCCTTCCCTGAAAGGGCTTGGTTAACACTTATGTCTTGATCTTTTAGACTAATGAAGCTTCTTTAATTACCCTAGAAGTCTTCTAAATGCATTAGAAACTAAATCGATCGTTGCATTGTAGTCTTAATTTTTCCCTTCCACCCTCCAATCCAGTGAGCCAGCAAGAGTTTCTATTTAATAGCCTAGGGGCTTCTCACTTGTGAAAGGAGGACTTCTAAGAGGTAAAGGGAATTTTCTCATTATGCTATTCCACACTACACGCAGTCTTAAATCCAAGAGGATCCAGGTTGAAATGTTTGAAGCAAACTTGCTGGTCGTTGAGGGAAGCAAGGTGGGGAATTACAGGCTGACTTCATTAATAATGATGCTGCATCTTCCCTGCTTTGTATGGTCTGTGTAGAAAGGGACTGAGAAATGTACTGTTGTTGTTTTGGCTGCCTAGCTGCATCTCATGGTATGGCACGGAGAAGGTGTGTGATGGGAGAGGGGGAAATTCCTTGAGTGTCTTACCCACCCTCCCCACCCCCCTGGGTAGTAAAGGTAGGAGTGCTTAAGCGCAGGTTCAGAGGTAACCTCGTTCAGGGATTTCTTTATCACCAGAGGCGAGGCACTGGAGGCAGGAATTTGAATGGAAGTATATCCCCTCCTGTATCTCAATATCCCTGTTACCTACCACAGACTTAAGTTCATCTTTGTTCACCTTCCCCCCACCCCACAGCTGTTAATGGGAGGGGACAGAGGGGTAGGCAAGGCACGACTGTTGTAGTCTAACCATCGCAAGGCAAAGAGTTTAGGACGTCGGGGACAGGGAAGGAGATGCCTACTGCAGTTGGCTTTATGCTGATGTAAGATCTCTTGTTTCTCATAAAACCTCAATGCTCAGCTTTGTCATTTTCCATAAAGCTTCCTTTGGGATTTTCAGGAACAGCACTGAGAGTTCCCCATACCAAGCCTACCACAATCCTGCAGTTTAAAATTAGCGAGGCTGCAAAGTTATTGCTGAAACTTAAAAGTAAAAATTCTAACCCTTTCAATTTCAGTGTCCCAGGAGCTGTGAACTTGTGAACCACTCCACTGTTTTCATCAGCAGACTTAAATTATGTTTGATATTGGCATCAAAATACATGTTTGTCAATTAATTCCTTGCCCTCACTTATTTTTAAATGTGTAAATGGAATATCTGCATCAACAAAGAGGGGAGATGACTTTAGGAATGGTACAGAATATACAGATAAAAGACAGTAGTGGACAGCTTCTTCAGTTTTGTTCAGAGGCTTGCCACCTTTGTACCATTTTAATTTCAAATTTTTGTTTTAGTTTACAGATCTTAAAAATCCACATACAAATAGAATGGCCAAAGTTTTTAAATGTCTATTACATGATATAATTACTATATAAACGGAAGGGTAAACAGTACTCCACTTTTTTCAGTGGAAATCCCCACATGATTATAGGTGACTTTTTGTCTGAAAACAGACTTTTGGATAGGAAAATAGTAAGACTGTAGGAAGAAAAAGCAAGTTTCAAGTCTTCCACTCTCAGCATTACTTCTCTAATACAGTCAAACTTTTTTTGCCTTTAACATAAGCCCCCAAAAAATGATTACAACAATAAAAATCACTCTAATATAACAAAATAAGTTAAATATTTACTTCAGAGATATTTGTCTGTTCTCTTATTTATATCACAGGTAATCCTTGGCCTTAACAAGAAGGAAGATAGGGCTGGAACCTCAGTCTTTTCTGGTCATCGGTTAGAGTAATTGCTGGAATTGCAGAAGAATAACAAGATAATCCTGGGCTGGGAGGCAACAGTAAAGATGGACTTGGAAAAACTGACTGAAGGGGCTGGGCTGGAAGAGAAGGTAACAACAAGGCAGGGCTTGGCATAGCTGGGCGAAGCGCAACAGTAGAGGTAGAAGGGACACTGATGTCCAACCCATGGGAACAGCTGGATGTAGTAATATCTGGGTAACAATGATAGGGCAAAAATAAGCTTGAGAAAAGAGCTTCCACCCTGGCATCTTGAGTCTGACGTTTGAATTTCATGCGACGATTCTGAAACCAGGTTTTTATCTAAGGGGAAAAAAAAAAAGTCAGCCAACCCACTTGTCCCATTTCCCATAGTCATACATCCTGAAGTCAGACTTACTATCAGAGTAACAGAATATGTTTACCAGTTGTAAGATTTAGGGCCAGTAATACTGATCTATATTCAGTGTAAAGTGATTGTCTTGGCATGAGGAGGAATCAAGATGTGACAGTTCTGTAATATATGCCAAGCCAATTACTCAGAGATCAAATTTGGACCAGGACGGTAACTCGAGACCTGTGCAGGGGGATTAAAAGGACTGGGTAAGGCTAGTTCTGTTCAGAGAGAAGTGCTGCAATATGACCAAGTATATACATAATTTTAAGAATCCTCCGATGAGGTTTCACCTTTTGAAGTCTGTATTCACCGGTTTTAATTTGTGTATAGTCTCTGACTTAACACAAAACGGCAGTAGACAGCAGAGCTATGCCAACTGAAGCAAGGATGTAAAACTGTCTTAAACTTGTCTGCCAGCAGGATAGGGCTGACAGGCGGCCTGATCCTGTGCATCTGAAGAACCTGCCCCGGTCCTCATCCCCGCGATGCTCATGAGGCGCCTCCTAACGCGCAAACAGGGGCCGAGGTCGCCTTCTCACAGTTTTAGAAGGAGTGCGGTGGCCGACGCGGCGCGGAGCCCATCTCCCCCCTCCAGTGCAAGGCTGAGGCGGGTCCGAGGCGCCCCTGCCGCGCTCACCTGGCTCTGGGAGAGGTTCAACGAGGCTGCCAGACGCCGCTTCTCGCTGGCACCGATATACCGCTGCTCGCGGAAGCTTTGTTCCAGCTCCCGCAACTGCACGGCCGAGAACTTGGTGCGGGGCCGCCCGGACACGGCGCCGCCTCCCGCCTCCGCCTCCTGCCCTGGGCTGCTGCGGTCCGCGGCCTCCCGATCCTGGAGCGCTGCTGTGGGGACGGGATGGGGGAGTCAGGGGGAAGACCTGCGGGCCGTGACGTAGGCAGCAGCCGCACGTGAGGCTACTGTCCGCCGACGGTCTCAGGTGCAGCGGACACCAACGGTCCTGCCGCGCCACCCTCCCGCAAGGAGAGGAGAGACTCACCCGGCTCCTCCGGGCTCTCCTGGCCGCCCGTGTCTCCCAGCACGGGCTGGGCTCCGCCGCGGCTGCTCTGGGACAGCCACTCCACCGAGAAGGGCCCCTTCTTCATCATGCCCGACGCTGCCGCTGCTGCCGGTGCTCCCCGTTCCCTAAAGCCGCCCCAGCTTCGGGGGGCAAACTTTTAAAACGCCTTCCACGACGTGGTTTGAAAATGCCGCAAAGCATCAAATGAGGCCGAGAACAAAGGACCCAATTGAAAGGCGCTTTAATCTCCCCTTTCAGGTGATTGTTACATCCGCCTAATCTCTGAACACGGTAGTTAGCAGAACTCAAGGCTACCTGTCAGGCGCCAAGTTCAGATCTGAGTTGAGTCCAGACCACGTAGCTTCTGATAATTGCATCATGGCTTGGTTGGTGGGCTTTTGGTTGGTTGTTTTTTATTTTTAATTGCTGCCCAAGCTGGCCTCGTCTCTCGAACCACGCCGTGATTTTTAATCGTTATCTGGTATGAAGGGCAAGGATTCAGAGGGGATTGGTAACAAAAGAGGCCTGGTTTATAAGACTTCAGCCCGAGTTTGGAACCCCTCTTGAAAGAGATTTATTTATTAACTATCGGAGTGAATCGAGGTAGGAACAAATAGTCCTCGATCTCGCAAAACAGGTAAAAACTGCAGAGAAATTCCAGTACTCAAATCTTCCCAGGGTGCTCTAATTAGGACTCTCATCTTGCTCTGAAATGTGAGGTACAGTTGTTAACTTCAGTTTATGTAGTATCAGAGATGTAGAGAAGTCTTCAGGGAGACAAGGTTTGAAACTAGATAACAGTGGCCTTAGCACGGTAATTTCTTACATCGTTTGTAGAAAGTAGAGTGGGAAGTTTGAATTGTCTAATTAGTAGTAGAATGAGTTTAATTCTTACGAATTTATTTAAGAATAAGATAAAGAAATTAATGCTTACGTTTCAGGATAAGAAACACTAAGAAAATTATTAGTTGGCTTGAATTTACCTGTTCATCTTAAAACATGATCTCCTTTCCCTGCATCCCAAGAAAGAAATGTGTGCATTTCAAAGTAAAGTTCTGATGTTCTTATAAAGTAGATCAAAGAAGAGGAGTGTAAACTCTGTTCAGAGGCAGTCTGTTCAAGGATGATTTAGATAAGGGCGAGAAAAGAACCACTTTTACGGTCTGAAGTGGGCTTGGGATGGCAGAGTCCTTACCCTCTGCAAACACGGGCTAACACATTTACAGGTTGTTTCAGTAAACAGTCACTACTACTTAAGTTTATATAGTTAGAGATAATGAAGTAGCTTTCACGCAGAGCTGAACATGTTTGAGACATGTTGATTCTTCGACTTCAAAGAGCTTTATGTCTCCTCTTATGAACAGTGGTGTATTTGTAGTGAAATGGTAAAAGTCAGATAATGCTATACTTTTACCTCTTTTTTTTTTCTCCAAGGTTTTCTATATTTTCTCAGGCAGGAACATTATTTTCTCCCATAAAATGTAATGGGATTTACATGCTCTTTTGTTAAGTGTGCAGAAGCATGGCATAAGTAAGAAATGTCTAGACGTTACTTTGAATATTCTTCATACATACATCTGCAGTTATAAATCGTTTGTACTCCCTGTAAACATAAGAAAAGAGACCTCTTGCTTATTCACCTGGGCAGTATGTCTTTCTTCTTTCTTCCTCCTTCCTCTTTTCTTCTTTTTTCTTTTTCTATCTGTTGAAACTTCTAAGCAGTGACTACGTACTTTTAGAAGTAAAGAAATTATTTTGCATAGCTGACACATTTTACTGAAAAGCTTATCTGAACAGACTAGTAGGGATGGCAGTTGCATTGTCTTCATGTGCTTCTAATTCTACCCACAGTAACCTACGGCTTTTAACAATAATTACGATGCAAGTTAGAAGCTTCAGCTTTTCTTTTTAATGGAGAAAAAAAAAAAAGAAATCCACAACAACAAAAGACCCCACAAACTAAAATCAAACAAAACCAGCAACAACCCCCCCAAAAAAACCCACCCAAAACCAACGCCAAAACAACGAGAAAAAAAAATCCCACAAAAAAAACCCAACAAACCCCACAGAGAAATCTGCAGATTCTTTTTCTACATTTACCAGCTGAAATCAATCTTAAACAACCTAACAACGCCAAAACCAACACCAAGAAACCCAGGGAAGAGACTGTCATGAAGTAGTCTGCTGTGATGACACTCAAGGGGTATGTATAGTTGTGAACCCTTAGTGCAATGTTACCGGAAAATTACTGGGAAATAGCTCGGTGTTCGGGATGATTTGTTCGAAATGGACCATTACACACAGTTAGCTTGCTTCTTAGTCCTACAAACCTGCGAATTAGTCCCAGAAAGAATGAAGCTTGGTCTGGAAAAAAAAATGATAAAGCCATAGAGAATTTCTAAAGTGTTTAGTTGTAATATATTTAGTGTTACAGAAAACGTCTCATCAGAAGGATCGCTAAGACATATTTCCTTTTTTATATTATTGTTTCTAATTGATTATTATTATTGTGCTTATTTTGATAGATGGACAAGTGTTTTTAAGCAACAAAATGATTGCCACTCTGATGTCAGTTTTAAAATTTGTGTTTTAGTGTTAATGAAACTTGTGGGTTTGTGGGCTGACTTCCTCCAAGCACTGTTCATATTATTTGAGTAGATTGGAATAATCGATTTTATACCTTTCAGGAGAAAAGCCTTAATTTCAAAGGCCGTAGGAAGCTAATAATATTGTAGTAGAGCAGTCTTTGAGACTCATGCTATGGTTAGGCTGGTGAGGCTTCCTTACTATGTTTTTTATGGGACTGCATCACCTGAGAAACTCTCTTTACATGCTCTGAAAGTAGTTTGGCTTTGAAAATGTACTTAAAAAGCTAGGTGTATAGATTTCCATATTGCTCATCTCTTTGTTAAAAATCGAGTATCTTTTTTAAGGTTGTCAGGGAATCTCCTTTACTTTATGTGCTGGTGATAAAAACTTTATAGGATTTCTCTAAGAATGACTCTAAGACTTTTTGCTGCTGAGGATATTTTTGCATTTATTTCAATCACTTTAAAAACAATGCTAGTAGTTTTAGTTTATATTTGTAAACAACACAGGCATACCATTAGGGACCTTTGTTATTTATTGGGTAAAATAAAATGTATTGGCAAAAATATTTTTGTGTTGGTATAATTTTTAGCAGAAAACCATGTGCAGATATAAAATTAAAGTGGCTCTGCTGGCTGTCCACGTTTTAAATACTGGCTCATTTATTGTAAACAGAAGTAGATGGCAATGACAGCTTTCCTGTCTTGGCACTTGACTGCACTATAAAAATATATAGTCATCTCCTATATTATACACTCAAGATGGGGTTTGATTTAAAGGCTTTTACTATTGTTTAACATTACTGTTTTTCTGTAAGATCTTTCTTCTATGTTTCCTTCAGCTGATACTTAAACTTTGATGGTTTGGGTTTTTGGGTGATCCTAATTAATAATAAACTTTACTTTTGCCAGACTGTTTGACCCTGCAATGCTAGAAAAAAACTGAACAGGGAGCTCAACAAAATTGAAAAAGGCAGTGTCAGTGGCTATGAAGGTCATAAACAGAAGAAACATATGCTTGAAGTGAATTCTATTTTTTAAATGCTAATTAATGTTCATGCATTGAGTATTATGATGATGATTCAGCTAAGATACAGAATATGGCTTGAGGCAAAGCCCTCATTCAAAGGACTTCGGTGGAGTGATTGTAATGCCATAAGTGACCGTCACATGACAGCAATTACAGTTTAAAGGGTAATTGCTGCCTTTTTCTAGTAAGCAAATAACAGTCGGCAGGCCCTGTGATGAAACATTTATGCCATTTTCCATGAACACACAGACTGCAAACAGCATAATGACCAAAACTCTGAATGTAAATAGTAAGCTAGAGAAGTGCAGTGGAGGTGTAACAGCCCATTTTACTGTTGTCGTTTGTTAATAACGTTTCTTGACCCAGATCTCAAAAAAAAGTTTGGTATCATTTATAGATGTGTTTTTGTCTATTTAAATCTCTTGTTGAAATAACTTAACGGAGTGCCTCATAGTAATTACTATATTCTTAGTCATTGCATCGGTTATGAAGAAAATTTCCTACAAAGTAACAATTATTCTTGCTGTGTTAGTTTGATTATGGAAAATACTAATGTGTAGAAAAGCTGTACTAGGATTGGTTGGTATGATAGCAGTGAAAGTATCTAAGCAATGAAAAACACTGGAAACAGGTTAATTCGATCACTTGAACAAATATGAAGGACATTAATTAGATAAAAATGTTATGTTCTGCATTCATTTCTACCTCATACAAAGGACATACCTAGACAGATGAAATGTGTTGAGCAGCACTCAGCTATTGAAAGGAGTTGTTTCTCTCCTCACTCCGCCTTTTTATGTATGCTTTTTGTCCCACATGCTCTGAGTTTAGGTAACCCTTAGATTTCTAAGCTAGCAGGAAACAAACAGGAAGAAAAAAAAAAAAAAAAGCAGATGGCCATTCACTGAAAAGTTGGATGAGCTTTAGAACTTGAACAGAAAATGCTTGGAGCATGGAAAGAAATAGAAAGAGGCAGGATGAGTCCTAGTAGCAAGTAGTTTCGTTGCTCTATGTAAATAAATGCCGGTGTCTTTAGTCATTGGGTAAGAATTGATGTACAAACAGGTATGCAACTCGTTAGTAAAGAATCTGGTGGTTTGGTGTGGGGTTTTTTTGGTGTGGGTTTTTTTTTTTGTGTGTGTGTTTTTTTGTGTTTTTTTTTTTTTTTTTAACATGTCTTTTACATTCATGATTCCCTTTTGACAGCTTTTCTAGATGTTCTGATAGATTAGATTTACTCTGCTCCTTGCTCCAGTACTTCTATCGAATCGAAAATTGCTTGCACTGGTGCAGGACCTCTTAACGATGGTGCTGAATTACGTCACCTAGTGGCACTTCACAGTACGGAAAAAAGAATCTGTTAATGGGCTAAAACCGTGCACTTATAATTGTTAAGTACAACACAATTATGATTCAGCAATAGTTGGGTACAATCTTAATTTTAATAGTGCGTTGTGCTCCAGTAAAGGGCTATCCTGTTATTGCTTTCAGGTTCCCTCTGACAGTGGGTAATACTTCTCTTCCTTAAAGGGTATCATATGGTAATGGAAAAAAATTACTTGTAATGCAAAACAATACTTTTTTTATTATTATTAAAATTCATATAGTGCTTAATCTTCATTTAACCCCCTTGACATATTATAAGGCACCAAAATAAAATAAAAATACGAGGATATTAAAAAAAACAAAACAAACCCCAACTTGACCCAACATCTCACAGGAAATCTATTCCTCACAGAAGAAACAAGGTATATCATTAACCTTTTTATATTGTCAGATTTCCACACCCCCCCCGTCTGTCTGCTCTTCTTCACTCAATCTACAGCTTCCTATATCTCCAGCTGATAAAGGCTTTGACCCTGCAGAATGGAGGAGGAGTCCTATGGGGGGGAAAAAGCAGTACTTCATAGGACTGAATGGATTGAATTCAGACTGCATTGTAATGTGTTTTATGAAGAAGAATTAAGATTGCATAATTCCAGTATGTTTTAACTTTTCAGCTCCTAGCATATTATTTATATTTTCAAAGATTTATTTTCGTTAAAAAAAGAAACAATCCTCAATGTGGATGTGTATCAAAGCTGACGATTGAAAATGGTTGAAGATACATGTAGCTGACAGGAATAATCATTGTAATCTCAACATCCGAGGGCGGTTGTATCATAGAAATAGATGTCTTGGAAAAAGGGAAGAGAGGGAATCTAAGGGCCCAAAATTCTTTCCTCCCAGCAATAGCTCTTGTCTTCCCATATGCTTCATTAACATCCAGTCCTTTTTTTCCTTATTTTCTGCTTTTGTAAACTCATTATCCTTTGATATGACATGCCATACCTACTGTACTTCTGTCCGTCTCTTATTAGAGCCTCTTCCTCCTTTCCGTGTTTCTGGGGAGGCGTCAGCAGGGGGAGCGCCGAGGACGCGGCCGGAGCAAGGTTCCCGCCGGGGCGCAGCCGTGGGAAGAGCGCTGCCCAGCTTTTTGCAGCCCCGAGCTGGAGGGACAATTTGTGGAGGATACCGAATTTCAGCAGGTCCTCTCTGGAGTCTTTGTGAAATCTAATGGGTTTGACTTGGCTTTCTTGGGGGGAGTACACCTAGGACTTGTTAAAAGTTGGAACAATTTTCATGAGGGTAGGAACGCCTAATAAAAAAAAAAGTTTTATGCAGATGCTGGAACATGAATTTGAAGACTTAGCTTAGGTTTCAGTTAAAAATAAATCCAAATGTTCATGGTGTAGTATGTTGCTGCTAACTGTGTTCAGTTTTGTAGCTACGTACTGTGTCTAGGTGTACATGACTCTGTATTGCTTTCCCACTGGCACTTACACCAGTGCTGACAGGTAGTGTTACGAATGAATTAAAGTTACATGTGTCAATGAGTTTTGAATAAGTGGGAGATTAATGTATTTCCCTCAAGCTAAGTCGTCTGTTTTCTGTAGGGAAATCTGTCACAGGTATTTGTCAAAGAAAGTGAGTACAGAGAAAATGTAAACTCTCTTTTCTCAGACTGCAATTGCAAGTATTTTTCCCAAGTGTCCTTCCAACTTAAGCAACTGCTGCTTTTCTTCCTCTATCAAATAGATGCAACTCTTTTCGCAGGTACAAAATAAATCAATCAGAGAACTAATTCCACTGGGGGGGGGGGGGGGGGGAGAGGGTTTTGCTTTGTGTGTTGTTTTTTTTTTTTTGGTGGGTTGTTTTTTTTTTCCGCCGGGTGTTCCTCTCTCTTTGTTTAA